>VBRH01001173.1:8466-20049 GCA_014578085.1 Cardamine resedifolia | reverse complement strand
AAATTTAATTATAATGGATTAATATATTTTAAAAACATTAAAATAGCCTTAAAACAAATCCCCGATTAATCCCCATATAATCTCTGATTTTCCGATTAATCGATAAGCCTTGCATGACCGCCCGACTAGCGCCTAACGAATTCTTGAACATGACTATATATCAATAGATGTCTACTTAAGTGTTGAATATATTCCATATATGCATGCTTGTGAGAAAAGACTTTTGTTGTTTTGACACATATGGTTGTAAAATCATGAGTTTCTATCTATTAACCAATTTACACTTAGTAGAATACATAATGTTCTTTCTATATTAGATTAAGTTTTTTTTTTCTTACTTTCAATTCCATTAACATCATAACATGTGTCCCTAAAGATAAATGTTGTTTTCATCATGAGTCAGATTATATTTTTTCACATGAGAAACAAAATTGTGATAGATGTATACGATAACTTGTGAACATTCGGTATTGATAAACTATTATGACAGTCAATGAAAAGGTAAGCAAAAGAAGTCAAAAGAGAATAAGAAAAATTATCTATAAGTAAAGTAAGTAAGTTTATAGATGATTTGCGTGTCCATTTCGCTGCCTATGATTGTTGTTAATATCAAATTTGATTAAAATGTGTTTTATATTATCATCATTTGCATTGTGTC
Source organism: Cardamine resedifolia (assembly GCA_014578085.1). Lineage (NCBI taxonomy): Eukaryota > Viridiplantae > Streptophyta > Magnoliopsida > Brassicales > Brassicaceae > Cardamine > Cardamine resedifolia. The sequence goes on along the minus strand of VBRH01001173.1, from coordinate 19,391 downwards.
ATTCAAAGAAATATATATGGCTGTGAATGGTGGAAAAAAATATGAATTTAGGGCGTTTTTTTTATACCCGCAATATGTCACCATTCAAATTAATTAAAGCTGTGAATGGTGGCACGAAAAAAGATGGATTTAGTGCGTTTTTTTTTAATCCGCAATATGTCACTATTCAAATTAATTAAGTTAATTTTGTGTTATCACTAAATAATGATATAAAGTTTTACTGTATCATTTGTGGTTCAATTTTGACAAGTAAAAAGTGAAACATATGCGGTTCAACAATACACACCAATTTACATGTGTTTCAAGTGTTGTTTTTTTCTATTGTATTGTACTTTAATTTTTTTGTTATTTAATACTTTATTTGATATATATATATATATATTAAGATACTTCAAATAAAATTTGGTATTTAAAGGTTTTTAAATAATAGAAAACAATATTATTTCATAAACACTAACTAAACAAATTTAATTTATAATTATTCTAATATTATTAATAGATTTGTTTCTAAATGATTTGACTAAAATTCTGCACCCTTTGATATTTTTTACCAATTAAACATTTATTTTGTACCGCAAATTTTTTTCACCAATCAAACCTTATTTCGCACCGCTTATTTTACAAAAACCGCGATTGTCCCACATAACATATTTTTCCGCACGTAACGCTATTAAACCATACCGTACTTACAATCCGATGTTTCCGTATTTTCAAATACAATGTCACCATTCGGAACCATATTGTTTACAGCTTACATTTTTTTTTTTTTTTTTTTTAAATGATGGCTTACATTGCTGACGAGATTATAATTTTATAGTTTATGTTATGTTAATGTAAAATGGCGTTTGGTTTTAGTGGCGTAAGCTTTTTGCTCATATTCGTTCTTTTGATCACACGCGTTGTTTTCTTGTCGTTTGTAAATCCCATTGCAAGAATTCTGTTTCATAAAGAATAAACTTTTTGTTTAAAAAAAAAATTGATATTCTATACTTTTAAATTTATTTTTATTATTTAATATTAATAAATTATAAACTTCAATAAATAGTAATTGAAAATGTTTAAATTGTTGAATTTTTATTGGTTAATATATATAAGAAGTATTTAAGATAAAAAAAGTAATGTATTTATTATTAAGTATTTCTTGTTTTTTAATATATATGAATTAGTCAAAAAAATTAATCTTTTGATAGAGGGAGTACTCTCTACGGTAAATAGCATTTTTTTTACGGCAACTTTATTTAATAGACCAAATTAATAAAAATTTAGGATTTAAATCGTTATTTTGTAATTTTATTATCCGATTCAAAAAAAATAAAGGTAAAAATAATATGCAATATAACCTTTATATGTATACTCAAAAAAATTTACAGTTACATACATTAATTTGTTTTTAATTTATAAGTGTAAATTTAAACTCCTCATTTAGGAGGATTCAATTTTATATATTATTTATCATAATTTTATAAAATTGACAGTGGCAACAATATATGATATTGCGTATTATTTTCTATTTCATGACATGCATTTTTTTTTTTTTTTGAGGTGGTGGGGTACAATTGTTAAAAGTGCCTACTTGAATAAGTTTTTTTTTTTTTGCAAACATTCCAAAAGAAATAAATTGTTGTAGTGTATGAATTATAGATAACGAAAAACAAGATTATTATTGAAGAAAAAATACATTGAATTATTATTGTTTTAAAAGATGAGAGGTGAATGATTAAGAGACTTTACAAAATAAGTTGCTTTGGCTTATTATACTTGCCAATTGGCTAGACAAAGTATAATGATAACATGATATAATACAAACTTACAAAGGCATGGGACAATGTGTTTACATATATTATATACCTATTAAATCAAATTCTCCATATCTCCGCAAGATCCAATTATTATGATACATATTTCTCGATTTGTCTCGAGATCTACTCTTATACTCTTTCAAACCAATGTATTTTCCTAGTTTCATCCAGCAGTGTCAATTATATATCACAAGTCGCTTTTTTTCTAAATGATAAATCTCTTAACTGATACAGTAACGAAAAATATAAAATATCGACAGAAAAGTTGACAACATGAACTATGTTGTAGACTTTTTTTTTTAATATTTTTTTTTGTCATCTGAATAATTTATTAAACTTGGAAGAGACTATATTAGTCGATGGATTCTTCCCCAGAGGACTAAGCCAAATGTTAAAACAGAAAACCTTGAAAGCTAAGATCCTAAACCTTAATTTAGGAGACCAAAAGATAAACACAAACAACACACAAATTTTTGGTATATCCAAATCAAAGCCAAAGAATACAATATATTAAATTTCGATCTATACCCTTTGTTGAAATATTAAATACCATAGCCACACAAATTACACCAATTTTTTGAATCAAAACGTCGTAACGAAATTCGGATTATTTTCAGATCATATCGATTAGCATATATTAGAAAGTAGAAACGCATAAACCCAAACCTAAAAACCCCAAATTGATTACCACCATAAGTGGCAAATACAATGGCCAACAATTGCCGAACATAATAAAAGTCGAATCTACCCTTGTCCCGAACAAAGCTCTCTCGTTCAGAGTTTGATCAATGTTCAATAAGGGTCACTCTCTGCATCAACAACACATAACGTAAACATGCAAGGTGGTTCCTTTTTACATTCAAGAAAAGCAACCAATATGATTACTATACAACTCATAATCAAACTGAACATATAGAATTATATATAATACAACTGTCACTAGCGAATGCAATAGGAAGCAAACCTGCATGAAATTGTAGCGTTCTCAGCTATAGCAAAGTATGAAAGCATAGGGTAGTGACCAATGTATGAAGCATAACTATCACGTTGAATGTTCACAGCCCACTCACTGGACAATTTATAAAAAATTCAAAATGACAAGCCAAAATTAAAATACAGATAAAAAGTGAGGCACTGGAATGTAAAAAAGAAAAAAAGAAAAAACTCACAATCTGCTCAAATCAGCATGACCAGTTCCAACATATATTAGCTTGAAGATGTTCAGGCTGAGAATTTATGTTAAACCTATCACTTGCCTGCACCAACAACAAATCGAAATTAATTTGGTTCGAAGATTTTGCAGCTAAACGATCAATTAAACGGAGAGCGAATAAAAAGGTAGTGGTATAAGCTAATATAGTTGTTATCTCATTTCAATTTTCCAAGGAAGACGAAGATAATATGGAGATTGATTAATAGCTTTGAGAGTTAGGGTTTAAGATCGAAATGTACCTGCATCGTTTCAGAGTTCGCAGCGGAAGAAAGAAGAAACAACTTGTACACCGTCGTTTTGTTTATTCTTCAGCAAATTCCAGATTGCTAAACGTCGTCGTTTCAACGTGGTCTCGCGTTGTGTTATTTTTTTTGGCCTTTTTTTTTCCGGGTAATGTACTAGAATATTTATCCTCAGTGTTATAAAATACGATATGTATATACATACGACATGTATATATATATATATATTATATACTGTACAGTGAGAAATTGTACTATATTTTAGTTTTACAGTAAAATTATATTGTCCTATATATAGTGTTTATACTTTATACAGTAAATATCGCATATACAATATTTTTTAAGTTAATAAAATGTATCATTTTGTTAGTGTTTTGAATTATTTTTACTAAAATATCAAAACTATATAGTTTTTCTCCAATAAGATTAATCCTAGAAATAAAAATAATATGAATGTATCATCAATTTCCCCCCTATTATTTTAACTTTTATTAAGTATTTAATCATTTTAAAAAATTGCTAAAACAAAAATTTTAAACATTTAATATTCATGTCTAGTAATATTTTATAGTTTTCATCACAATTATCATTTATATAATTGTATTTATTGTAGCATTGTAATTATATATATAGTGTGATTACTTTTTATGTTTATACTTCTTTTTATAAAAACTATCTATTGTATAGTTTCTACATAAATGATCGTACGCACGGTGTTTACTTATAGCTAGAACATTGCGTGTACCATATAAAGCTATAAAGTGTATTTTAGAACATTGTTCGTACCATATAAACTGAAACTTGGACTGTGGAAAAAAGAAAAAATCACAAACTCGGATAATTTTTTTTTTTTTTGTCAACCAAACTCGGATAATTAAACATTGCATTATTATACTACAGAAGCTTCTTAAACACAGAAATACATTTGACGACAAAAAAAAACACACACACACACAAATACATGAGTCTTGACTCTTGGGAAAATAAGTGTCGGTTTGGGTAACCCATGTTACTTTCAAATGTGACCCAGACTCAACCCATGTAGGGCCCGCTTACCTGCCAGCTACGCTGGAAATATGCGAGACAGCTTTATTTTTATTATTATTTTATATCTCTTATAATTATAAGACTCTTCTCTAATTGGTACCACACAAGTCTTCTACCACAGTCCCCATCTCCTCCGCCCAAAAATGGCATTTCTCCGGCGAGTAGCCACCGCATTGGTCTTCACTCTCCACCTCTTTCTCTTCTTCTCTTTCTCAAATGCCCACAACATAACCCGAATTTTGGCCAAAGACCCTAGTTTCTCCACTTTCAACCATTACCTTTCAGCAACTCATCTCGCCGACGAGATCAACCGCCGGCAAACCATCACCGTCTTGGCCGTTGATAACGCAGCAATGTCCTCAATACTCTCCAAAGGCTACTCACTCTACACAATCCGCAACATTCTTTCTCTCCATGTCCTCGTCGATTACTTCGGCACCAAGAAACTCCACCAAATCACCGACGGCTCAACCTCCACCGCTTCTATGTTCCAATCCACCGGATCCGCCACTGGAACTTCCGGCTACGTCAATATCACCGACATAAAAGGCGGGAAAGTCGCTTTCGGAGTCCAAGACGATGATAGTCAGCTCACAGCTCATTACGTCAGTTCCATCTTCGAAAAACCTTATAACATTTCCGTTCTTCACATCAGCCAAGTCTTGACTTCACCGGAAGCAGAAGCTCCGACAGCTAGCCCTAGCGATCTCATCCTCACCACAATCCTCGAGAAACAAGGGTGCAAAGCTTTCTCCGATATCTTGAAATCCACCGGCACCGACAAAACGTTTCAAGACACCGTCGACGGAGGGTTAACGGTTTTCTGTCCATCTGATACCGCCGTTGGAAACTTCATGCCGAAATTCAAAGCTCTCTCACCGGCAAACAAGACGGCGTTAGTTTTGTACCACGGCATGCCGGTTTACCAATCGTTGCAAATGCTTAGATCAGGTAACGGCGCCGTTAACACGTTAGCGACGGAAGGTAACAACAAGTTTGATTTCACCGTTCAGAATGACGGAGAAGACGTAACGCTTGAGACGGACGTTGTAACGGCTAAAGTAATGGGGACGTTAAAAGATCAAGAGCCGTTGATAGTTTACAAGATCGATAAAGTTTTGTTGCCTAGAGAGATCTATAAAGCCGTAAAGAAGACGGCTCCAGCTCCAAAGTCAAGTAAGCACAAGCCAAAGAACGCCAGCGCCGACGGACCCAGTGCCGATGCTCCGTCAGATGATAACGGTCAGGTGGCAGATGATAAAAACGGCGCCGTGTCGTCTATGGTTAGCGGAATGAGTAGTGTCGCCATGGCGATTGTGTTTGGAGTGTTCCTCATGTGATGTGACACGTGGCATTTATCTCTGTTGGGAATCTTTTTTTTTATTTGTCGGTTATATTTATTTACATTTTTTTTTTCTTTTTCACGTTGATATATGTGTGGAGGTTTTGGAATAATTTAATATTGTTCCAGTTGTTTGGATCGGATTTGTTTTTAGTTATAAAAAATGTTGATGATGATTCGAATGAGTGATTGATACGTTGGAATCACGTGTTGGTTTGAAGAAAGTGTCGGTGTGAGTCGTAAATAGTGTGAGCTGTTATGTATATATTGTACATGTCAGATCCCATCCTTTTGTGACCCAAGATTTGATATATATACTTTTTTTTTTTTAATAGTATATAACATCTATGTTATTAATTTTGAGCAGAAACAAAAGTGTTTTTTTCTTTTCTTAATTAGAGTAGGGACAAGATTATAAAAAGATTTTTGGCCAACAAGAAAAGATAGACAAAATTAGTGTTTATTATTTGTGCTTTTGCTTCACTGTATTCCAAAATCCATTTATTGTCAATTATTAGCTCAATTCGAATTTTGCAATCACCGCTAAAAACGACCGATCGAAAAACTTTACACCACATGTGTTGCATCTTACATAAGTAAGACATGCGATTAAACTCTAAGAAGGATTAGTTCGGATTATTTGATCTCTAGCTTGGCCACATCCAATAAAAATTCTTTTATCATTCCGATTTATCATATTCGGGATGATTTTTATTTGAGTTTTATTTTTTTGCTCGATCTGTGTAGATTTTTCTTTCGGAATAATCCAGCAATGCTTATAAGTTTTTGGACTAGCTAATTTGGTATTCGGTATTCTAATTTAGAAACCGCGATTATAGAATGCAGTTTAGGTGTAACTAAATGAAAAAAGGACAATTTAATAACTTAGAAAAATTGGATGAGTTTTAAAAGTTAACGAGGTACAAAAGTTGATTGTATTAGTTTGTGTAGACAAACAAAACAAGAGATGAAAATTTTGGTGAGTTTTGATCACAGAACTTTTAAAAACAAAATCTATAATTTTTTAAAAATTGTTTAAACACCTTAAACACTTTCTTAGATTCACACCACTTACCACTTACTTAAAACGTCCGATTAACCATTTTTGACATTAATTAATAAAAACTTTCACAAATACTTTTTTCACAACTTTTTTTCATCAAACCATTAATGAGAAATCCAAAAATGAGCAACAGAGGAAGAGAGACAACAACAAAGACTTTAGTTATTTAGTGGGTGAAGATTTTATCTTTGTTAGTAATACAAACCAAGTTTTGATTAGCCAAAAGAAAAAAACTTAAATAAAAACACCAAATCTCTCATTCTCTCCGTAAATATAAAAATAAAACAAATCAATTCCGAGAAGAATATTTACTTTCTTTTTCTATGTCGAAAAGTGAGAACAATTAAACAAATCCATCTATCTCCTTAGGGAAACCCTTTGCTTTCCCATAGGAGGAGAGACGACTGTATGTACTTTGTTGAAACCCCATTTGCTACTCAAACTTTAACAGTCTTTTTTTTGGAGCAACAACACATAAAGGCTTTCAACGAAATCAACAACACACAAGTTATATAAAGATTCAAGAAGACTCTTCTGTTTCACGCTGCGCAAATGTGTCAGATCACCCAGATGAGCTCGACTTACTATTATTACCTTCTTTCTCTCCATCTTCCATCTGCGTCGGTAATAGATTCAAGAAGCTTCCTTGGCGTGTTGTTGTGCCACCATCTGATTCATCCTCTGTTCATGTTTTTTCCACATTCTCGTTAGAGTGTGATATTCTTGAGTCTATCTATATACACTTGAAACAGATGTCTCCTTTGTGATATACAAAATGGGGAAGAGTATTTACCAAAGAGGGATTTAATCGACGGCCGCTTTGGCTTATTGCTCTTCTTCTTCAGCTCAGCTGCACAATATAAATAGATTACAGTCTTCAACAGACAAGCAATGTCCACTAAAAAGGCTATTTAGTTATGTTGTTGCTTCTTCCTCAGCAGAGGAAGGGGGTAAACTGAAATACCTATCCCTGGTATTTGGTCATCGTTTACGATTTCAACGTTCTTGTAAGTATAACCCACGAAGTTTATGTCCTTGGATGAGAGCATCTGGAGAAGGAAAAAGAAACCCAACCTCATGTTACGAAAGCCCAAGACAACACAAATATGTATATAGATTTATAACTTCACAGGATCCCTATTGGTTCATGACAGACATTCATTTTTCTCATGTTGGTCCAAAAGGATATGTCTTTCTTTTAATAGCATCACAAGGATATTTGAACCTAAAAGAGTGAATCATGCTTTGTTCTGTTGGTGAAAAAACTTGACTGGAATAATATCACACAATTTTAGGTAGCACTAAGAAGCCAATCTAGGGACAGACTGAGAAAATTCCATCATACTGAGCTCTTTGGTGCATGTAAATCTTTTAAGCCGCGTCTATAGTATCATCACACCAAAACATCTCGAGAAACCCACTTATAGACAAAATTTTATGGTTACTCATCTACTAGATAAGAACATAAGCAGGCTGAATTTGATGATACATAAATGCCAAAAATTCAGTGATTGTGCTGTACCTTTCTCCATGGACCTGACTTTGACGACTTTGGAACTTGCTTGTCAGACTGTTTCAGAAAGAGAATACATTATTTTCCTTATCAGAAGCATACATATCATCTGTGGCGCCAATATTTCAGTATATACATCATCGGCGGTACCAATATTTCAATATATACATCATGAGCTGATATATCAGTATGTTACCTCTTCAAATTTCTCAAAATTTTGGGTATCCAACTCATCATTGACTTGGGGAATAAAGGCAGCCTTCATTTGGTACAATTTTCCCCATTCGGTACCTCTGAACCAAGGATGGCCCTATAAGAAACCAGCCAAACCATTTGTTAGGGTCTCTCACAATAATCTTAGATAAGGTAACTTCGAATTTTCAAAGCTGAATAAAGCACACAACACCTTAATTTCATCTGCTCCTTTTGTTCCAAGCCTTTGTTCAACATTGCATAAAAGCCTACAAATAAGATCCTTGGCTTCTGGTGATAGTCTAACCTCTTCTGGGAATTTCAAGTAATTTCTCCAATTTACTATCTGCGTAAGGGGGAATACAATGAAAAGAGAAAACGTAAGTTTCCACATAAGCACCGCCAAAGAGATAGAAGAGACTAAAATTGAATGTAAGACTTGAGATCGCCACTCTGCCTCCAATATTTCCAATGGAAGGTACACAAAAGCAATGGCTTAATTACCTTCCTACAAGTTGTCATTGGATCATCTGAATAAAATGGCGGAAACCCCACAAGCATTTCATACATTATGGCGCCAAGAGACCACCTAAAGGAGTACTCTCACGATTATTCATCCATATTAATTATTTGCACCAAAAAAAAAAAACAAAGAGTACTAGTTGGCTTCACTTACCAATCACATTCCATTCCATATCCTTTTTTCAACAGAACTTCTGGGGCAATATAGTCAGGAGTTCCAACCGTGGAATAAGCCTGAAATCAATAACCTTAGCTTCATAAGTTATAACAAACACAGATGTCTATATCAATGGAGAGAACACTTTTTCAATGAACGAAACATGTTAAGTGCATATCTCTGAAAAAAACGATGATGCATAAGTGAAACTTACAAGCATCCTTCTATTTCTCTGCCAGTTTAGCAGTTGCTCCTGTTGGGTGCGTCTTGTCGCCACAGGGCGACCATCACTTTGTAAAGCTCCACTAACATTTCTTGCAACTGTGAAGTCTTTTTCCTGAAGATTACTACAGTCTAATGGTTTACATAATCCGAAATCTGACAGTTTCATGTGTCCGTCTCTGTCAAGTAGCAGATTATCCGGCTTGATATCTCTGTATCACATTGAAGAAAAAAATTGACTTTTGAAACAAAATAACAATAGGAGCTACAACTAAATGATATGTCCTGCTTCACTGACCTGTGAATATAGTTGTGCTTGTGAATGGACTCAATAGCGAGGACAGTTTCCCCAATATAAAACCTGGCCTCATCTTCACTAAGGGTGTCTTTCCTCATAAGTAAAGTCATCATATCCCCACCAGGTAGATACTCCATTATGAGATACAAGTACTCCTCATCTTGGAAAGAGCAATACAGTTTAACAATGCAATTACTGTCAACTTCCGCAAGTAAATTTCTCTCTGCTTTTACATGTTCCACCTGAAAACCAGATTCCACAAACACATCAACCAACCAAACAAATATCAATCAAGAGTCGCTTGGAGGAATCTAAATACCTGGCCTCTGCGAAGCATCTCAGATTTCTTAAGCTTCTTCATCGCATAGACATTGCCTGTCCCCTTCTCCCTACAGATCCTAACCTGAGAGAAAAACACAAAACAGAAAACATGAAGGAGGATACAAATTAGCACACAATACTTATTAGACCATGGTCCAAAAAACGCCCTAAGATTTCAAAATTCACATGCTATAATCAACACCTGGAAGCTTTCAGCACAAAATGTGATCCATAAAAGAGATTGAAGCAAATATACCTCTCCGAATGCACCCTTCCCAATCATTGTCAATGGCTCAAAGTCATCAGCTCCCATTTTATGCCTCTGGCGGCGCATGTATTCAGTTTCCTTCAGCTCCAAATCCTTAAGCAAGTTGTTTTGCTCTTCCTCAGAGACTTCGGCAGCAGCTAACTTTTTTTCTAGCATTTTACGTCTGCACGAAATGTAAAATACCAAAAGAAGAGCTAAGGAGATGGATGGAAAGTTCACATGAATGCAGCGGAAAAGAGAAAAAGAAAAGGCATGACCAAAAACAAAAAACTACAAAGTGAAAAAATGTAATGAAACCATACCGCTCCTTTCGTTCCTGCAGACTCTGCATTTGCATTTTGTAATGATTTTCGATATATAGCTTTGCAGCAGCAGCCTTCTCCTTGGTTACATTTGAAAGTGCTTCTTCACCTCCAGCTGTTTTCGGTCCTTCCCTTACATTACTCGTGGTTTCCTTCTTTTTCGAGGATTTCACCTTGTCTTTAGATTTCAACTTATTCAGCCAAGCTTTGGCAGTCTCCATTTCTCTCCCCTTTTAGCTTCCCCTCCAAACAATATATTTAGTTAGCTACTTTATGTACAAGTGACTAGAGAGTTCGATACACACGACGAATGAGTTTCACTCCAATTATGTATAACACTTCTCATATGTCATGCAACTTAGTGATTAGATTCCTACTGCTTCACACCTACAACAAGTTGACATATATATATATATATATATAT
>VBRH01001172.1:31639-42538 GCA_014578085.1 Cardamine resedifolia | reverse complement strand
AGTTCTTGCTGATCGGGTCACGCTGGACTCCGAGATGCTTGTCATTCTTATTGCGCTGAGCTATTTCAGGGATCCGGTCGGCGTAGTTCTTGCTGATCGGGTCACGCTGGACTCCGAGATTCTTATTATTCTTACTGCGCTGAGCTGTTCCGGGGATCCAGTAGGCGTAGTTTATTCAAACCAAGTGGGGTCTTATGGTATAGGATTCCGGGAGTATTTGAACTAAGTATAGACAATGCAGTGTTGAAATATTGGCCGAAAGGCTATGCTGTAAACGTTATGGTCATGGGACTATGCTGAGTTAGAATAGCGGTTGTGCTATGCTGTGGATGTTTGCTAGAATGTTAGATTCGAGGATGAATCTATGTTAGTGGGGGAGAATTGTAACATCCGTAGTCCAAATTTTTGGGGTTTTATTGGAGAATTTAAAAGTTAGGGGGCTGAATTGTTTAAATCAGTTTTTGGGCTGGGTTTAATTGATAGTTTAAAAAGCTGTAGGGGCAAAAGTTTAAGCTGCAGAATTGTGAGGGGCTTGTTGTGCAATTTTGTAGAAGTTGGAAAAAGAACCCTACGTGTTACTCTCTTTATCTCTCACGCCCGATCTCCCTCGTTGCAAGTTTCCATCATCATCTCATGTTCATCTGCGAGGCCGGCAAGCTTGATCAGAGGAGAAGCTTTAAGAGGTGTGGCTGTCACGGCCAACGAAGGGAGAGGGAGAGAGATCACAAGAGAGAGAGAGAGAGAGAGATCACAGGAGAGAGAGAGATAGAGATCACAGGAGAGAGGAAAAGCGGCGGAGTGGGGCGTGGTCGACATGCGCAGGAGAGGGAGTTCTTCACCTCGGTAAGTTCCTTCGTCCTTTTGATGTCTAGTTTTGGCGGTGTTTACGGTGAATAGTGGTGACGTGAAGAGGATGATCGGGGACGGTGGTGATGGCGGTTGTGGAGTGTGGAGATGGTGCGTGACGTTGTGATTTAGTGCAAGATCGTGTGGCCGTGGGTGTGGCTGAGAGGAACGATGATGGTGTTGTTCGGTGGTGGCGAGTTGGAGTTGCAGAGACAGCGAGGAAGACGAAGTGTTTTCGTTTTAGTTTTGTCGTTTTGTGATTTCATTCTTGTTAGTGACTTATTAGTCAAATTTCAGTATTTTATTAATTTATTTTGTTTCTAGGTCGCGTTTGAGATTATTAAGGGGTTATTCGTCCTATGATGTTTCGGGAAATTTCAGTCTTTTGTCGGGAAATTTTCCGTGCACATTCCAGGTGAGTGCAGTACCGTGGTCGGATATTTTTACGGAAACATTTCCGGGGTAATTACATGTTAGGATTTATTTATGTGTTTTGATGTTATTGCCGTTTAAATTATTGATGTTAAACCTTGGAAATTAATTCCGATAAAATTGTCGTTAATTGCTGTTATTTTTAAAATTATTTTCTGTGATTGTCGTTAAATTAATTGTTGAGAAATAATTGTTTTAATCACGTTTTGGTTGTTTAAAAATGTCGTTGATTGATTTAATTCATTATTTTGCGGTGAATTAATTTTTATCAAGTTGTTGTTTTGCTGTTTGTCGAGTCCGGACATTTAATTATGCCAAAAGTATTTTCGTAATTTTTTCCTAATTGACCTAGTAGACGGGTTGATCGTCTCCTCAATATTTATTAAATACTGACTGCGTCTATTTGTAATGGCGTAGGTAAAAGAAATGATAAAGCTAGCTGAAGCTCGTGGAACTGCGGTGACGGTTCAAGATGACATACCGGAAGGGTGTTTTATTTATTTATTTATCGGTGTTGTTGCTTGGTTGCTTCCTTAAATCGTTAGGTTGTTAGTTGATTTCAAATTTATTGGTTTATAATAAATCAGTATCGCTGAGTTGTTTAATTGTTTTCGTCTGCTGGGAGTTGGTAATATTTATGGGAATATTATTATTATATTTATTTTATTTTTTAAATGGGTCGGGGCGTTTCAGAAGAACTATCAAGTTTTGAATCCTAACAGATCAATCAATCTACAATTTCATGAAAACCCTAATGAGAATCCCTGAACCTAACAAGAGATATACTCACACATATCAATTGAATTCAAAGACACGAATAGAATATATATCATATGAATAGAATAGAGAAATTAAAATAGGGGTTCGAAATCTTCTCTCAAAGTTGTAAAAAGTACGATCAGTCTCAAAGCTCTAAAAATCTCCAATGGAAGATCTCTAGCAAAAAAAACTCCTTTTTCTAATCTAAAACCCCTAATTAATAGTCACCAACACGACTTGGGGTCTTCTGTAAAAATATAAACTTATGGGCAAAGTTGCAATTCTTCAAAAGCTGTTGATTTCGCGTGTGGCATGAAAATAGGGCCCGTGTCGACCGACACCAAGGGTGGTATCGATCGACACCAATGGCTATGAACAACACCAACTTCGACTTCTCAGCTGCAAAGCTCCAGAATGCTTCAAAATGTCCAAATGATCCTAAATGTGCGTAAACCTACAAAAGACTCTAAAACACATAAAAGACTCGATTATATACATATGTCATGGCTTAAAACCCATAAAACCATGATATATCAACTCCCCCAGACTGAGCTTTTGTTTGCCCTCAAGCAAACAGAAATCTAAACAAGAGAAAGAAGTTTGAAAATACAGAAACTAATTTCATCATAAGAGCACTACACTCAAATTCACCATAGCAAGCCACTAGGAATTCTTACCTGACAGGATCCAGACTACTATGTACTTCACCGTAAACATTTGCATCTTTCCTGATTCAATCCATAATTTCGCAACATAGTCCACAAGCACTTAGGTCCTGCAAATGAGGTGGTTTCCTCGAAAAATCATAGTTTCCAACAAAATTTTGACTCAATAAAACGACTCTAACTAAGAAAACTGACTCTCCAAAACAAAAACAATGTCAGTAACCACCTCCCCCAGACTTGAACAACATTGTCCTCAGTGTTATCGAAGCCTAAGTTTGGTTTAAAATGAAATAGAACTGAAAAACAGGAAAAACAAAAATATTACCTATTTGATGCGCATGTGTCGACTATCACATAGCCCGGTGTCGATCGATACCAGGCCTAAGTCGACACATGTTGGTCGTAAGAGTGGTTGTGTCAATCGATACACTTATGAGTGTCGATCGACACACACGATGTTTAGTACAACAGATTTTCGCAGACGGGTTAAGTTATTTCTCTCACAAACTGCAACCTGTTAGCTAATCAAAAAACGCTCAAGAACAGATCATAAGCAACAACACATAGCATAATATCATGTTTTCAAGTTCTAAAAATGACATAAGACTCACTAAAAACATAAAAATGACTAAAAACATAAAAATGACTCAAGGTTGATTTGGATATCTGTGGCGGTCGGTCCGTGGCGGTAGTCTACTGCCGCCATCACGAGAATGTGTGGTGCTCCGTCTGTGATGGTTACCTACCGCTACGCATTGCTTGTGTCGATTGTAGCGGTCCATCCATAGCGGTCAAACGACCGCTATGCATTTCTCCATGAAGCATGATTCGCGTGCAAGGTGTGGCGGTCCATCCGTAGCGGTCACCTACCGCTACACACAGCAAATACAATGAGTGGCGGTCCATTGTAGCGGTCACCTACCGCCACACAGCACATGCAGTGTGTGGCGGTCCGTCTGTGGCGGTACCCTATCGCCACAGACCGCAATTCCTTTAAATCAGGAAAATGTTTCTCTCCACTCAAATTTGAATTCAAATGTGAGGCTCCTCCTTAGGCTCCAATTTTAGGGGTCTTTAGGGTTTGTTTATGCTATAAATATGTTGTAACACTCTTCATTAACACTTAATCAATCAAGCATTCTTGTTACTACTCTATAGTTCTTATTCTCTCATGTTCTTCATGTTCTTCATACCCATTACTCTCTATCACTCTCTATAATCTATAATCCATTTCCGCAAATTCTAACAGTTGTGTCAATCGATACACTCATGAGTGTCGATCGACACACACGATGTTCAGTACAACAGATTTTTGCAGACGGGTTAAGTTATTTCTCTCACAAACCGCAACCTGTTAGCTAATGGAAAAACGCTCAAGAACAGATCATAAGCAACAACACATAGCATAATATCATATTTTCAAGTTCTAGGAATGACATAAGACTCACTAAAAACATAAAAATGACTCAAGAGAAAGGAAAAATAAAAGAAGAAAATAAATGAAAAAGAACCGGAAACTGCGACGTAGAAAAACTAATCCTCCTCATAGGCGGTGTCCTCTGAATCCTCATATGCAGCAGCAACAGTGGGAGGGTCAGGTGTGGGAGAGCGATGACGCCTGCGAGTCTGTGAAACGGGACGCCGACATTTGACACTAGCAGCTAAAACATACCACATCCGCCCCATGGTACTTACATGTACCTCTGAAATGCTAGACCATCAGTCTTATAGTCTGCATGCAGGTCGGGAAACTCCAAATCAAGAGGTGGACCTCCAGCAAGGTCATCAACCAACACATCCTCTTCACCAGAAGGTGCAGCGCTAGAAGAAGCTCCTTTACGGAGCTTGCGCCTCGGGACTGAACGCATGAGTCTAGGATCAGGCGTGAAACTCAAGCATGACACGTCGCCTGTGATAGCAGTGTAATCCGGCAGTGGAAGCTTGACGCTCCAGTCATGGTCCTCTGTATCAGTGAAAACCCAATTAAAACCGGGTTTCATCTATGTAGTGCTCTTTAGATGATCTTCCCAACTCCCTCAACCTTCTTCCCCGCAAATGCCTTTGTCTTCAACGTGCAAAGGTGGTTTGCAAAGACAGCTCCCATGTTCAAGTTGTCGCACGGCTCTGCACACTCCCAAACTTACTCGGAATAAATGTGTCCAATCCCGTTTTAGAGTAAAATGAGCTCGGTCTTCCTCATCTTACTCGGCTTGGCCTTGCAGAGGATTGTGTTTCCCAAAACACACAAGACATACCTCAGTACCGGATGTCTAACCTTTTTTTGCTTGATATCCTTTGACTCGTATACCCCATTACCAAAGTAAGACCAAAAGGTTTGGATGTCATGCCACTCGGAGGTGAGAACGGCTCGAGTAGGTTCCTTCTTGAACCCATATAGCCCACACAAGTCGGGAATGGGGATATGATACCTCGTTCCTCTGCACATGAAGGTCATGACCCCTTCTTGTGCCACCTTTTCACGCTCATTTGCGTAGTAGACGCGGCAATTGGCTAGAATCTATCACACCAAATCCGGATAGAGATGATATTGCTTCGTAGGCATGGTGCCCAAACTAATTATGCCTAAAACCCGTAAGACGTCATCTCGGATACCCATCACCTTGATGGTCGCGTGGTCAACGAAACGCGTTGGCTTGATTTTGACAGACAACCACGCGTTGTAGAAGAATATGTCGTACTCATCCCAATCCTCAGAAATTGGTCTGTTAAAACACGCCAGTTTCTCAGTCTCTGTCTTCGGGTCAATCTCCCTTTTAACCCATATCTTAATCTTCAAGTGCTCGGGCTTAGGCCACAGACGCTTCATTTGTATGAGCGGTTTAAGGGTCAATGGATGGGGAGGTGAAAAATAGGGTGAGTGAGGTGGGGAAGGCGACGGTGGTGGTGGTCGTCTTGAGCTTGATGCTCCGGTTTATCGCATGCGGGATCTCTTGGGAGGCATCTGCAACAAAAACACAGCAAACAACCAATGCCGCAAAATTAGGTTCAAATTTTGAAATTCACAAATTATCAAAATTTGAACCTAATTTTCAGCAATAGCACTCCACAACACCAAATCAACATCAATCCATTGTATTTACTTACCAATTTCGTTTCTTAAACTAAATTTCAAGCAAAATCCATCATAAAACCAAAATTTTCAAGAAACTTGTAAAATAGTCTAAGATATCACATACCCAAGTCATATTCTTCCTCTAACAACCTAAATAGGTGTGATTTAGCGAATATAACAAGCTAAAAGATGGTGAATTCGAAGATTTAACTCTTAGGGTTCAAGACGAAAATTGGAAGATTTAAAGAACATTCCTCGGAATTGGATTGAATGGATGATATGAATTAAGCACGAAAATCCAATTAGTTTAGGCTTTTGAATCACCCAAATCGATGAAAATTTAAGGGGAGGCGAAAATTTTGGTGATTTTTTTCGTGAGAGCTCAAGTAGAAAAATGAGGAAGAAGAAAAAGAAAAAGGAAATTTAAAGGCACTTACCTCGTGGGGGTCCGTGTCGACCGACACCAAGGGAGGTGTCGATCGACACCAGAATATTTACCTCGCGCGTTTGTCCTTGTGTCGATACACACCAGCGCATGTTTCTTCGAATGTTTTTATCCGTGAGTCAACCGATACGCTTAGCTGTGTCGATCGACACCGGCACTCATAGTCGACTAAAATTTACCGGTTCCTGCTTTTCATGACATGAAAACAAAAATAAAACCACAACAAGACTAAAAAAATGTGTATATACAGACTTACCAGTGGATTGCCTTTCACTCAGCGCTTGTTTAACGTCATTAGCTTGACTGAACTGCGATCAGGCAGCGGGTGCATTAGTTAGAGACACAATGTGTCCTGATGGAGTTTTGGCTTTCGCCCAGTAATATTTTACCCTTTTTCATTCAATGTGAACTCATTGCCTTCAACATTCAGCAGAACGACCGCACCATATGGTCTGACCTTTTTGATGGTGAAAGAACCTGACAAACGAGAACGCAATGATCCGGGAAATGATTGTAAACGAGAGTTATACAGGAGAACCTGGTCATTTGGTTCGAAGTTCCTGAAGATGATCTTTTTATCATGATATGCCTTAGTTCACTCTTTGTACAACATAGAGTTCTCATAGGCATGGTATATGATTTCATCCTGTTCGTTCAGCTGAACAAATCGCCTCTCTGCAGTAGATTTGATGTCAAAGTTCATCATCTTTACTGCCCATGCTGCTTTGTGCTCTAACTCAACCGGAAGGTGTCAAGCTTTCCTGTAGAGAAAGGTGGAACGGTGTAGTCCCCAGTGGTGTTTTAAATGCAGTTCGGTAGCCCCATAGCGCATCATCTAACTTGGCGGACCAATCCTTTCTAGTCGCGCTGACAGTCTTCTCCAGGATCTCTTTGATTTGCTTGTTTGACACCTCGACCTGTCCACTTGTCTGAGGGTGGTATGGAGTAGCCACACGATGATTAAAAACATGCTTCTTCAGTAGTTTCTCAAAGACCTTGTTGATGAATTCAGTACCACCATCACTTATCACAACCCGAGGCACTCCAAAGCGAGGGAAATAATGGTCTTAAACAGCCTAAGAACCACAAAGGCATCGTTGGTTGGACTGGCAATGGTTTAGACACATAGTCCACAACAACCAAGATGTACCGATTCCCATAAGATGAAGGAAATGGTCCCATAAAGTCAATGCCCCAGCAATCAAACACCTCAACCTCTAGGATAAAATTTTATGGCATCTCATGCCTCTTGCTAATCTTTCCTCTTCGCTGACAAGCATCACACTTGGCTATAAATGCCTGAGGATCCTTGAACATAGTAGGCCACCAGAAACCTACTTGAAGAACCTTAGATACTATTTTGAAGGTCGCGAAATGTCCAGCATATTCAGAACAATGACAGTGAAAAACACATATGGAACCTCCGTCTCAGCAATGCATCTTCTGTAGATGCCGTCTGCACAATGCTTATACAAGTAAGTTTCATCCCAGTAGAACCTTCTGAGCTCTCTCAAGAATTTCTTCTTAGTATATCCAATGAAAACCTCTTGCTCAAAATCTGCAACAAGATAGTTAACAATATCAGCATACCATGGTCGATCGGGAGTAGTTACAGCGCATAATTCCTTGTTGTAGTCACAAATCTGAACCGTTAAAGGTTATGCGTTTGTGTAGCTCTTATGTCGACCGACACCAGACCGACACCAAGGATGGTGTCGATCAATACAGCCGACTCGAAACAACTCCCTTGCATCGATCCACTCGTGTCAATTGATACCAGTCTTGTATCGATCGATGCTACTTCTGTAAATCGACGATTATGCATCTCAACTTCATAGACATTCTCCTCTGGCATAAAATCATCAATTGGGACATCCTCTTCAACTCTGATCCTTGAAAGATGATCAACAACTCCATTCTCAACCCCTTTCTTGTCCCGTACCTCAAAATCAAATTCTTGCAGCAGTAGAATCCATCTCAGTAACCTTGGTTTCGCATCCTTTTTCTACATCAAGTACTTCAGAGCTGAATGATCTGTGTGTACTATCACCTTAGAACCAACCAAGTACTGACAAAACTTCTCAAATACGAACACTATAGCCAACAACTCCTTCTCGGTAGTCGCTTAATTTCGCTGCGCGTCATCTAGTGTCCTACTAGCGTAATATATCGCATGAAGTTTCTCATCCTTTATCTGCCCCAGAACAGCTCCAACTGCAAAATCGTTGGCATCACACATTACCTCAAAAGGCAACTCTCAATCTGGTGATTGCACAATTGGAGCGTTCACCAACGCTTACTTGATTTGTTCAAAAGTTGATTGGCATTTATCAATGAACTCAAACTTTTCATCCTTACACAGCAAAGCGGTCAGCGGTCTAGCAATCTTGCTAAAATCCTTGATGAACCTTCTGTAGAAACCAGCGTGTCCCAGAAAGCTCCTCACCACCTTAACAGAATCCAGCACCTGCAAATTCGTCATAACCTCAATCTTTGCCCGGTCAACCTCAATTCCGTCCTATGAAATCATGTGCCCAAGAACAATACCATCTCTGACCATAAAATGACATTTCTCCCAATTCAAAACCAAGTGCTTCTCTTCACATCTAGCAAGCATTTTGCACATGTTGTCCAAACAGTCATGATAAGATGATCCATAAACTGAAAAATCATCCATAAATACCTCCATGTACTCCTCAATCATGTCTGTGAATATGGACATCATACACCTCTGGAATGTCGCAAGAGCATTACAAAGTCTGAATGACATTATACGATATGCAAACGTATCATAGGGACATGTAAAAGTGGTCTTCTCCTGATCTTCGGGATGGATAGAAATCTAAAAAAAACCTGAGTATCCATCGAGGAAGCAGTAGTAGGGGTGGTTAGCCAACCTCTCAAGCATTTGATCAATGAATGGCAACGGGAAATGATATTTCCATGTTACAGCACCCAGCTTCCTGTAATCAAAACATCATGTATCCAGTCATAATCCTTGTAGGAATCAGCTCATTCTTATCGTTCTTAACCATTGTGACTCCTCCCTTTTTAGGAACCACATGTACCAGACTGACCCAATCGCTGTCCGAGATAGGATAGATGATCCCAACTGCCAAGTGCTTCAGGATCTCCTTCTTAACAACGTCTTTCAGATTCGGGTTCAGCCTCCTCTGATGCTCAATTGATGATTTCACCTTATCCTCGAGATGGATCCTATGCATGCACAAGTCTGGAGAGATACCTGAAATGTCATCAAGAGAATAGCTAAGAGCTTTACGATATTTGCGCAGCTTGCTTAGCAGTAAAGTGAGCTCTGCGTTGTTCAAGGAAGCACTAACAATGACAGGATAAGTAGAGTTAGGTCCAAGAAATGCATATCTTAGTCCGGCAGGGAGCTGTTTACGCTCAATTTTTGGAGCTCTTTCCTCGCTCCAGTCACTCGCTTTTGCGGTTCTCTGCGAAGTACCGACGAGCTCTTCCTGAGTGACTAACTGCATCATGCTCTCACTAGCATCTCATGAAAGATCTCCTCTGCAAGATTGCTAAGAGTGTCCACGTAGAATGTGTCCTCAATGTGGACAAGCTGATAATCTCTATGGTATGCTCTGAATCGCACCCAAGCAGCCTTAAATGCCTCAGTCGGCCTCTGCGTGAACTGAGAGATTTTGTTCCTCAAGTCCTCTAATCTCGCATCATCATAGAAGTTTTGTAGGAATGCTCTCTTGGTATCTTCCTAATTAGTGAGAGATCATGTTGGTAACTGTTTCAACCAATAAGTTGATTCACCACTCAGAGAATGTGGAAAAATCTTACAGAAAAGATAATCATTGCTGACTCCATTGTGCTTCATGCTAGTCACCAAGTCTTAAAACCTTTCGATGTGGTCTATAGGATGCTCATGAGCCAATCCATGGAAGGGATACTGACCAACCAAAGTATAATATGATGGTTTCAGCTCAAAGTCATTCCTCTGGAAGGTAGGGAGTCTGATCGCAGACATGTTGGCATAAAACTCATCAGGCTTGTTGTAGTCTCATAGCGTCCTTCCTCTCGTACCATGCACCTGTAGGGGTGCTTCTTCTTGTCCCTGCTTCCCACCCACGGCAGTAATTGGAACTATGGGGTTTCCATTCTCATCAAGTCTTTGCCCCATGTTGTTGCACACATGACCCTCTTGGTCTCTGATAACACCAGCGTCATCCTGACGTAAGATCACAGGATTAACCATCTCCACTGGTTTCTTTGTTTTTCTGATCTCTCGCTCTAACTTTGCAAGTTCCTGATTCGGAAGAAATAAAAGCTATTTGTCCTTGTTGCTCCTGGTAACACGATTAAGCATACACCTAAAACACAGTAGACATAAAGATAAAACGATGTGAGTAAAACTGAAAAATAAAAACTTAGTCTAACTTCTACTCTTAAATCTATCGGAAACAATCTAGAGTCCCCGACAATGGCGCCAAAAACTTGATAGGCTCAAAGGTTACTTTCCTAGAGCTACACTGCATGCAAGTGCACAAAATACAATTGTAGTATATAGGGGTCAAATCCATAGAGACTCAGAGATTTCACGATAGACTATTCGGTTTCGAATTAAGTTAAGTTATGTGATAATTAAAATAAAAGCAGTGCAGATAACAATAAAATTGGTTTGTATTCAGATGGGAAAAAGTCAA
>VBRH01001172.1:9969-22036 GCA_014578085.1 Cardamine resedifolia | reverse complement strand
GTTGCGAGTGAACCAATCAAGTTCTAAAAACATACGAGAAATTATCAAACACAAATAAATGGAGAAAACTCATTTCATAAATTAGCAACCAAACAGAACAGTTATAAGATTTCAAATACTCACTAACAATAATCTAAATCTTTCATATAAATCCTGAATTCAAATTCCTAATCTAAATCCGCCCGAAGGGCGGGTAGCCTACTAGTATAAAATAAAGACTTACAGCCAAAAAAAATTGGATAAGTCAAAAGGTCAAAGAATCTTAATGAACAGTGAGGACATGAATGTTTAAAATTGGGTCCAGCTTGGTCCAAGTGCTAAACAAATTACAAAAGAGGTTGGTCCATTATTAATATATCTTCTTTTATTATGTATTTGTTTTTGCTATATCTTTCTCATCAACTCTAGATCACATATATGATACAAATTGTTTTGGATTTTACTATAATCAATTAAGGGTCTGACTGGTTAAACAAATGGGGGAGATATGTAGAGAAGAATTATTTTTCTTGTTATCAAAAGTAAAATTTCTAGTACAAAAGCTCTACTTTATAAATGGTGGAAGAAAATGAGCTTATTTGAAAAATAGCCTAAATCAAGATTTTGTTTAAGTACCTAATTTTTAGAGGGTGGGAAAAATCAATAATATTTTTAAAAATTTGATGAAGAGAAGTAACTAGATTGAGTGATTAACAGAAATAGCACGCATCATGTTAGGTGGAATAAAGAAAAATGTAGCGTGACAATACAAAATAACAAAAAAAAAATTAGATCAAATGGAATAAATTTTTCTGAAAAAATAAATCCGGTGATATGAGAAGAGATAAATTGAAAAAACTTACCGACATTGTAAATTATGTAAAAGTAACATAATATATGCAAGTAATAGTGTTTTAATTCAAAATTAACGTATAAACATAAATAATAACGAGTACTTTTAAAAATACCATATTAATTAAACAATAACAAAAATAGAAAAGAAAAGACAAAAAATATATAAGTAATTGTGATTAAAGAAAAAGAAACTAACTATGGATTCATAGTTATTTTGTTAATTATTTTATGTTCCAGAGTTACTTAACTTACTTTTTGCAATTACTAAAAAAAATAACTCTATGATTGTGGTCTGTGGTCCATCAAAAACTTGATAATATTTTTTTTACTTTCTTTCCACTATTCAGACCCTAAATTTTAGTATTTGCCATGAGTCTAGCTATCCGAGTTATTCACTCATTTAAAAATAATAATTGGGAAATTATTTATTGTTTTCTTAAATAAGATAAAGAAAGTGTATTGAAACATTTAGAATTCACTCACATCAAAAAACCTCTCATGATCGAAAAAGTTTGCATCTATCACGAAAATCTTTAGCATATGTTTATTTCCTTTTCTATGGATGAGGTTTTTTAGATTGATTATTTTTCGGAAGAGTTCCAAATAATCCGGCACCAGTATTATCAAGGCAGAAAAGAGAAAACCATTGGATTTTTTCAATAAGAAAACAACAACAACAAAAAACTTCCTTTGAGAAGATATGTAGTATCTTAGGAGTAGTTTCCAATTGAAAATAGGTGATTTGAGCAACGAAGTTAATCTCTATCTCCATTAGAATTCTAAATTATATCTAAAGGTAGACATTCCGGTTTACAGTTTGGTTTCTGTTCAGTTTTTCAGTTTTTTGGTTTTATAGAAAATGAAGTCATTTAGAAACCGATTGAAATACGATTTGGTACGGTTTAGTTTTCTTTGTTTTACAGTTTTAACGGTTATACCCGTGATTAATTCGATTCGGTTTGGTTTCAGTTTCGATTTTTGTAGATGATCTCATGATTTTATAAAAAAATAATAATTTAAAACTCAAAATCAATACATTGAATTTGTAATTAGATTTATATTTTTAAAATGTCAAAACTCAAAATCAAACAATTAAAAAAATTAAAATTCAAATCGATTCTATCAAAAAAACTTAAAGAGAATAGAAGTTAAATTTAATGATGCGGCTTGCAAAAATAATTTGATGAAACTCTAATAAAAATAAATGAATGATCCAAAACCTTAAATTATATATAAGATATTTATATATTTAGAGCTTTTGTATATATTTTCTTTAATCTTTTTTGTGCAACCGTTTTAAGGTACTTTTGTTAAAAAAAATTTAAACTAGGTAACATAAGTATCTATTTAAACATATGTAAAAAGTAAATTTAAACATTTAATAAAAATTGCGGTTTTACGGTTTTAAACTGAACCGAAATCGAAATAACTTTTATAATCGTAACCGAATGGGGTTTAAAGCAAAACCAAAACTAAACTAAATTAAAAATTTACGGTTTGGTTTGGTTCAATTTTTTCGGTTATGATTATTTTACCCAACCCCATTTATATCTCTTATCTCTCTTTAGTAAAAATTTGGTTTATCAAAAAAAAAAAAAATTTGGATAAATAAAAATATATTGTACGTGTTTCCAGCAAAACTCTAGATGTAACACATTAAAACCCATACAAATTAATGCTTGAGAGAAAAATTTGACAAAAAAAAATTTCAGAACTAACATAGATCAAGAGAGTTAGAAACTATAATTAAGATAAGATAACAAATTAAAGAAACATGAAACACTAAACAATAAAAAAGATTCGACCGTCGTTGCATAGACGTTGGGCATCGCTAAGAAACACAAATGGATATACGCCGTCAGCTTCTGTTTCCTTTCGCTGTGGTTATTGATGAATCCATCTTAGCCGTTTGTCATCATATTTCTTCCTCCATGAAGTATCATCTAGGTTATTTTTTAGAACGTTTAGCACTTCATTGACTACCAAAGTTTGTTTTTGTTGATCATACCAATAGACTGATTGTTCTTTGCTTCCATGTTTAAAATTTTATTTTTTTAAAATGGAACCAAACTGTATGATCTATTTTATGTAACTCCTAAACATTTTCATTTCAATGAAATATTTACATTTTTATAATAAAAAAATCACAAAACAGCGGTAAAATTTCGTGAGAGAAGAAAAAACAAAACATAGTCATATCAATAAATTTTGGTTGTTCAATGGGGTGGGCAAAATAACCGTAGCCAAAAAAAATCTAACCGAACCAAACCGTAAATTTGTAATTTGGTTCGGTTTTGGTTTTGCTTAAAAACCCATTTGGTTAAGATTATAAAAGTTATTTCGGTTTCGGTTCGATTTGGTTTTAAAACCACGGTTTTTTTAAAATATTTAAATTTAATTTTTACATATGTTTAAATAAATACTTATGTTACCTAATTTTTTTTTATAACAAAAGTACCTTAAAAAGGTTGCACACAAAAGATTAATAAAAATATATACAAAAACTCTAAATATATAAGTATCTTATATATAATTTAAGGTTTTGGATCATTCATTTATTTTTTATTAGAGTTTCATCAAATTGTTTTTGCAAGCCGCATTATTAAATTTGACTTCTATTCTCTTTAAATTTTCTAATTGAATCGATTTTGAATTTTAATTTTTCAATTGTTCGATTTTGAGTTTTGATATTTTACAAATACAAATATAATTAGAAATTCAATGTATTGATTTTGAGTTTTTAATTATTATTTTTTATAAAATCATGAAATCTCACAAAAACTGAAACGGAAACCAAATAAACTCAACCGAAAGAATCTTAGGTAAAACTGTTAAAATCGTAAACCGAAGAAAACCAAACCACATCAATACGTATTTCAATCGGTTTTTAAATGATTTCATTTTCTATAAAACCAAAAAATCAAAAAATCAAAAAATCAAATCGGAACCAAACCGTAAACCGGGACGGTCACCCTTAGTTTTTCATATAGGCAAATGCAAAACGGCGTCGGAAAAGACGTGTGTAGGGGACAGTGCGTCTCCCACTAATTGCGACCCTACGGTCTCCGGTCAACCCTGCACTGTCTTTGTTGCACGTGCTTCTCTCTCCTTCACACGTGCTTCCCAGCTCATCCTTCTTTTGTTGTGTGACTTATTTAGTTGTTTATATTTGTTCTTACAAAACATAAAACTAAATATTCCAAAATAAAATATGAATTATTCCCAAAATCCCTAACAGTTACTGCCACTGTCGGATGAGTTCCAGGGTTTCTTTTGTTTACCAATATTGGTTTTTGTTTTTTGAGTTTGGTGAAACAAGACGACGTCTAGCATGCATGTTTATCTTGTAATTATAATCCAAAATCCAATTAATAAAATAGTTTCAAATAAAGGCTAAGATGTTAATTAATTATAGTTCACGAGAACAGGTTAGTTGTCGTTTTTTCACGAAAAGAAATTCTGGTCAAAAGCTTTTGAATATTAAATTTAAAACACATATGAGAGAGCTTTTGGTGTACCTATGTGAGAGGGACTATATAATTTGATTTAACCCAAAAGTCTTAAACCCTATTTTAAAAGGTTTAGAGCCAATTGCGAAATGGTCCAAATCTACTTACATTGCCAGCTAATTATAACCACATATATAATAGGGCATGTATAATGGGATACAAGTAAACAACGCCATTGCGATATTGATAAAGCAATCGAAGATGCGGATCGATATGTGTATCGTAAATTTTAATATGCATATATCGTAAACTTTAGTAAAGCCAAGAGAGGATATTTTTATAAGGTTTCAATTATTAAAATGAATGATGAAGAATCGTCCACTAGGGTTTCACAGAAGGCCCACAATAGATAGGAAACTACTTAAACCCATTGGAGAACAAAACCAAATACAGATTGAAAAAAGGAATAACTCACTTAGCCCACTACTGAAGCATTCACATCTAGGCAATAAAAGGTTTTGAAGTTATAAAACACCTAAGAATGCATTAGACAGAGATGATTGATCCAGTAAAGAATATTAATTAGGAGATCATCAACATAGTAGAAATGAGTAAGTCTTGTTTCTTCACATTAATTTGCTGCAGTAGGTGTAAAAATATTTTATTCTTATGTGATCTATGTATTTCTCGATTTAATTATAAAATCAAGTTTTAAACTAAAAGTTAAGAATTCTAATATAAAAGATGATACCGTGATTGATTGGTTTCGGTTAATGACATTAGAATTCGGGTGTATTGATATAACCCTCCTCCCTTATTTCATTGTATTAATATCTTTCTCTAATGTTAGTATGTTAGTATTAAGAAAACTACATGATTTCCGACTGAAAATTTCTGACTATTTTCCGACTAAAGCTAAATAGTCAGAATATGACTGTCGGAAAAAAAATTTAGTCAAAAATTGTCAGAAAAATAATAGTCGGAAATTAGTAGGAAAAAAAAATAGTCGGAAATTTGTAGGAAAAATTTTAGTCAGAAATTTGTAGGAAACATTTTGTCGAAAATTTATAGAAAAAAGTTTAGTCAGAAATTAGTAGGAAAAAAAGGAAAAAAAAAATTCAATTGAAAATAATTATCTGATGTCTTTCTTCTTTGTTCTAAGTTGTTTCATTATCTTATGTTGTAATTTATGTAAATCTTGATATGACTTTATCCAAGGAGAAAATGAGTTTTTTCCTCCTCCAAGTCATCAAGATTCATTTTTTACTCCGGTTAAGAGAAGACCAAGCCGCCATCGTCCTAGTGGTGGCAATAGCGGTGACTTCATTACGATTTCACCTTCTTCAATGTCTCCTCATCCTGCTAAAATGATTCAAGCTAAGCCAAGATCGAATGTCAAAAGGTTGGTTGGGTATATATAGGATGCTCAAATTCCGACTAAATTCATACTATTACCATACTTAGTCGGAATTTTGTAGGAAACAAGGGTCCATTTTCCGAAAAAATTCTGACATGCACCACTCCCATGTATCTATCTCCCCCACGCCATGCAAGCACATGCACCATACTTAGTCGGAATTTTGTAGGAAATGAGGATCCATTTTCCGAAAAAATACCGACGTAAATCCAACCAATAGTATAAATTAGTCGGACTTTTGTAGGAAAGTAGACAAAATTTCTGACTAAATTAGTCGGAAATTAGTCGGAACGGAAATTTGGAAACAAAAATCAAAAAAGTTCCTGACTTTTCTCCGTTAAAATTCCTACAAATCTCCGACTAAATTTTCCCTCTATTTTCTGACTAAATATTTTGTCAGAAATTTCCGACAACTTTCCAACTAAACTTCCATTTGTCGAAAATTAGTCGGAAAACAGTCGAAATTTTTTTGACTATCAATATAGTCAGAAATTTTAGTCGGAATTTGCTATGTTTTCTTGTAATGGTAATAGATAATTAATCTATAACTTATAAGTTATAACTACATATGGATGATGCTTTATAATATATATATATATGTCGGTTACGTAAAGGTGGTTACATGGTTTTTCAATTTTGATGAACCATTACAACTATTGAAAAGTATAAAATGGCCACATGATTATGATGGTAATTGACAGTTCTCTTAACATTGAAAAGAAAAACAAATAACGAGAAAGATTAAGGGATTCTGTTCCATCAAAGAATCAAGTAAGGAAGACGTGAAGGGAGGAAAAATCATTTGAAGACTTGAATCCATTATAAAATCCAATCAAGCATGGATCAAGGTTAATATTTCTTCTTCTATAAGAAATTGTTTATGGTTGAATTAAAGCAAATCTAGATGTTTTTTTGGGATAGATTTCATAATTGAAATCATTAAAGTTAAATTTACATGTGGTATGAGAGTCTTTCTAGATTTGTTTAATTTACCATTTAAATGAGAATTGTTGTATATATGTAAGACATGTATATTCACTCGCATGGAAATCAATAGGATTTTGGCATCATAAATAAATGGTTATTTCTTTATTATCTGGAAATCGTTGATGCCATTCGAAAGTATATGTAACTTTCAGTGTTTTGTTAACACTCATACAATTTCGATTATCAAATCAGTTAATCGATTGAATATGTTTATTTGGTTAAAGGTTAAATATAGTTAGTGGGTTTACACAATTAGTGGTGGTTTGATATGTGGAACAAATTAAAGTAGTCATCATTAAAAGTGTTGTAAAAAACCCGCGAAGAATTGAGTTTGCATCATAAAAGTTTTGTTTGCATGATAATGAATGGATTCATTATGGGAGTCCGAAATATTATTATGGTTATGTTTCCACTGTGTTGTGAAATATTAACACAATATAAAAGATATTTTTTACCCATTCAACTTTCAATGTTTATATTGTATATGACATGTTAGTCACCAAAGTGATCTTATTATATTACATATAGACATTAAAAAATAAAAGAATTTATAAATTGATCATCACTAAAGAGATGCTTAAAATGATATTAAAGTTTGATTGATCAATTTTATTATCTATATTCTTGGAGATCACCCAAAGGTGTATCAACAAATATAGCTAATAATACTAAAAGAATTAGTCATTTTCACTATGATCATTAGCATGTATACCCAAAGGTAACATGGTTATTTGATTTATGTGTGATTTGATTAATTGTAAAAGTATAAAAATTTAGCATCGCTAAAAGTGCTTGTGTTTAAGTATTGCTCAAAGGTTACTTGTACACATGCTTTAAATTTTATGCCTCTAAAAATATGTATAAATCTTTATTAAAGTCTCGAAGCACTAATGGGTAAGCATGTATTAATGTTTGCAGCTTCATCAAATCTGTTTGCATCTGCTAACTCTGTCATGAAGTTCAACGAGTTGAATTGTGGTGAATGGTCCGAAAAAATCCGGTTTGCTCCGGGTGTGATGGCATTGGACTCAGCCATACTTACAGATGAAGAGCCCCCAATCATTACAGTTAATAACTCCGAAACTGAAAAATCTAGGTATGAGAGATGGGAGCGATCTAACAGGCTGAGCTTGAACCTTATGAGGATGACGATGGCGGAAAGTATTAAGCCATCTATGCCTACGACAGAGAAAGTAAGAGAATTCATATAGAAAATTAAAGAGTGTTCACAATCGGATTTGGCTGATAAGTCGATTGTAGGAAGTCTCATGAATGAGCTAACTACTAAAAGGTATAACTGGTCTCATCCAATCCATGATCATGTGACTCACATGTCTAACTTGGCAACAAAGTTAACGACCATGAGAATGGAAGTTCATGAGCAGTTCTTGGTCTAATTCATCATGAACTCCCTACCTTTTGAGTTTAGCCAGTTCCAGGTGAACTATAACACCATTAAAGGAAAATAGAACTTTAAAGAATTAAAGGCTATGTTGATTCAAGAAGAAGGGAGATTAAAGAAGATGAAGGAACAAGTTGCTAATCTCGTTGGTCTTGGAAGTGCATGTAGCAGCAAAGGAAAATCGAGTATTAAGGACAAAACGAAGGATAAAACTTTCATAAAAGGACCAGAAAGTCAAATCCAAAAGGAAAAGAAGTGTTTCTTTTTCAAGAAAATAGGACACTTCAAGAAAGATTGTCCTAAACAAAAGGCATGGTTCGATAAGAAGGGTAAACATTATAGTTTTGTTTGCTCTGAATCGAATCTTATGGAAGTGCCTAATAATACTTGGTGGTTAGATTCTGGTGCTACTACTCATGTATCTCATATTAAACAGGGATTCAGTACGATTCAGCCTATAAGAGGAGCTGAACAACACTTGTTCATGGGAAACAGAATGAAGGCACGGATTGAAGGCATTGGGACTTATAGATTGATCTAAGACACTAGTTGTCATTTAGATCTTAAAAGATGTCTTTATGTACCTGAATGTACTAGAAATCTTTTTTCCGTAAGTAGATTTGACAATTTAGGTTTTAATTTCAAGGTTGACATGGTGTTTTCTCATTGTACTGAAATGATTACTTTTATGGTAGTGGTAAATTGTTTGATTCACTTTACAGGTTTAATCTTGATGCAAAATTTTCTGAATCTTTATTTAATATTGAAAGTCAAAGCATTAAGCGTAGTGCAACTAATGAATGTTCTGCTTACTTGTGGCATCAAAGACTAAGTCACATTTCCAAGGAAAGAATTATGAGGTTGGTAAAAGATCAAATTCTTCCTCAATTGGATTTTAGTGACTTAAATGTATGTTTAGACTGCATTAAATGAAAGCAGACTAAACATATTGTAAAGAAACCGGCCACAAAAAGCACTCATCTACTTGAGATAATTCACACCGATATTTATGGCCCCTTTGATGCTCCATCTTGGAGCGGTGAAAAATATTTTATCACCTTTATTGATGATTACTCACGTTATGGATATACTTATCTACTAAATGATAAATCTAAGTCTCTGAATGCCCTAGAGTTTTCATTGACGAAGTGGAAAAGCAGTTAGATAGAAAAGTAAATGTTGTGAGATCTGATAGAGGTGGTGAATTCTACGGAAAATTCAATGAAAGTGGACAATGTCTAGGTCCATTTGCAAAGTTACTTGAAAGTAAATGTATTTGTACACAATACACAATGCCTGGTACTCCTCAACAGAATGGTGTAGCTGAGAGGCGGAACCGTACATTAATGGATATGGTTAGGAGTATGTTAAGTAATTATTCTTTATCCCTTTCATTGTGGATTTATGCATTAAAGACTGCAACGTATGTGCTGAACCGGGTTTCTAGTAAGGCAGTTCCTAATACCCGTTATGAACAGTGGACTGGAAGGAAACCTAGTTTAAGGCATCTTCGTGTCTGGGGTTGTCCAGCAGAAGTAAGGTTGTATAATCCACATGAAAAGAAATTTGATCCAAGGACTATTAGTGGATTCTTCATTGGTTATCCTGATAAATCAAAGGGGTACACATTTTACTGTCCTAACTATAGTACGAGAATAGTTGAAACGAGTAATGCTAGGTTCATTGAAAATGGTGAAACTAGTGGGAGTGGTGAACAACAAAAAGTGGACATTAAAGAAGTCCAAGTTAAAGTTTCTTCACCTGTTGTTGCACCTAAGGTTGTTGTTCCTATTGTTGTATCACAATCAAATGACACAATAGAATAACATAATGATGTGTCAATCCCACAAGTTGATGAACCTGTCACTATTCAAGAAGAGAATAGCGTACCACAAGAACCATTAAGGAGATCTGTAAGAGAAAGAAGATCTGCCATTACAAATGACTATGTGGTTTACGCTATTGAAAGTGAATGTGACTTAAGCTTTGATGAAGACCTGAACACATTCCGAAAAGCCATGGAAAGTGACAATTCTGAAAAGTGGTCAAATGCCGCAGAAGAGGAAATAAAGTCTATGGGTGATGATAAAGTTTGGGACTTAGTAGAGTTATCTGATGGTTTCAAGACCGTTGGTTCTAAATGGATCTTTAAGACTAAACGAGACTCGAAAGGTAACATAGAAAGATACAAGGCTCGCTTTGTTGCTAAAGGTTTCACCCAAAGGATGGCATTGACTATAAAGATACATTCTCTCCAATTTCAAAGAAGGATTCTCTTTGAATTGTTTTGGGTTTGGTGGCTCATTATGATCTTGAACTTCACCAAATGGATGTAAAAACTGCCTTTCTGAATGGAGAGCTTGAGGAGGAAGTATATATGGACCAACCTGAAGGGTTTGTGGCCACAGGAAATGAACATCTGGTGTGTAAGCTGAGAAAGTCAATATATGGACTGAAACAAGCTTCCAGACAGTGGTATTTAAAATTTAATGATATCATCACGTCATATGGTTTCGTAGAGATGATCGTTGATCATTGTATCTACATAAAATTGAGTGGGAGCAAATTTGTGGTTTTAGTCTTATATGTTAATGACATTTTGCTTGCTGCAAATGACATGGGCATGCTACATGATATAAATAAGTATCTCTCTAAGAACTTTGAAATGAAAGATATGGGCGAGACATCATATCTGATCAGAATAGAAATAATCCGAGATAGATCACAAGGATTGTTAAGTTTGTCTCAGAAAGGATATACAGAATGGAAAATTGCTCCGGTGGGAAAACTATATTTCAGACAGGAGACAAGTTCAGTAAAAAACAATGTCCAAAAAATGAATTGGAGCACAAGGAAATGGAAAGAATTCCCTATGCATCAGTGGTTGGGAGTTTGAACTATATTCAGACATGTACTCGACCAGATATCAGTTTTGCTGTTGGTATGTTGGGTCGATATCAAAGTAATCCCGGAATGGACCACTGGAGAGCTGCAAAGAAGGTTCTCAG
Source organism: Cardamine resedifolia (assembly GCA_014578085.1). Lineage (NCBI taxonomy): Eukaryota > Viridiplantae > Streptophyta > Magnoliopsida > Brassicales > Brassicaceae > Cardamine > Cardamine resedifolia. The sequence continues at coordinate 10,939 of VBRH01001172.1, read as the reverse complement.
GTACTTGCAAGGCACCAAAGAGCACATGCTTACATACAGGAGATCCGATCATCTAGAGGTCCTCGGATATTCAGATTCTGATTATGTCAGATGCGTTGATAGCAGGAAATCGACGTTTGACTATTTGTTCTTATTAGCTAGGGGAGCAATATCATGGAAAAGTGGAAAGCAGTCTGTCATTTCTACTTCCACTATGGAGGCCGAATTCGTGGCATGCTTTGAGGCCACAAATCATGCATTGTGGTTGCGGAACTTTATCTCAGGGCTTGGGATTGTCGACACTATAGGCAGGCCGCTGAGAATTTATTGTGATAATTCCGCAACAGTCTTCTTTTCAAAGAATGACAAATACTCGAAGGGTGCTAAGCACATGGAGATAAAGTATTTGTCGGTCAAAGAAGAAGTTCAGAAACGTAGAGTGTCAATTGAGCATATAAGGAAGGATATGATGGTAGCAGATCCGTTAACTAAGGGTCTACCACCCGTGGCGTTTATTGGCCATGTAGAACGTATGGGTGTTATAGATAAAGCATTGCTGTAATAATTATGGTTTGCTCGTTATGTATATGACATTGGAAATTCACTGAAAGATTATGTTTCAGGTTTATTGAACATGTTATCATTAAAGTATGTGTACACATTAAATATATTAAACTATTAAGTAGACACAAATATCAAGTGGGAGAATGTAAGAATATTTTATTCTTATGTGATTTATGTATCTCTCGGTTTAATTATAAAGATCAAGTTTTAAACTAAAAGTTAAGGATTCTAATATAAAAAACGATACCGTGATGGATCGGTTTTGGTTAACGATATTAGAATTCGGATGTATTCATATAACCCTCTTCTTTACTTTATTGTATTAATATCTTTCTCTAATGTTAGTATATTGCACCTGTAGTTAATAGATAATTAATTTATAACTTCATATGGATGGTGGTTTATATAATATATATATATATATATA
>VBRH01001171.1:44251-58413 GCA_014578085.1 Cardamine resedifolia | reverse complement strand
AAAAAAAAAGGAAAGAGAAAAGACATGGACCACAAAAAAATTACATGCCAAAAATAAAATAAAGGTTATCCATTTTACATACTTATCAATTATCAAAAACCAAGAATGAATGAATTTTTTTCTTTTTTCTTTACAAGAATGAAATTATTTAGGTAAGTACAAATAATGCCGATTTGTTTTGCTTCCACGCTTCTAATTGTGTATTGGACCCGATTTTGTGTTTTTTGACTGACATCTTAAGAAGATAATCGTTAGCATAGAGAATTATAGGTCTATCTACCGTCCGTCGTTCCAATCTAACGGCTATCGTACAAGCCGTACAATTTAGACTCGATCTAACGGTTGAAATAGAAAGATCGTATCCCTCAAATCTAACAGTTTTGGTGAAGACGAAGCAGAAGAAAAAAATGGCAACAGCAGCTCTCTCCGCCCGACCCAACCGCCTTAGCTCAGCCTCCTCCGATGTTCCTCTCCATCCGCTCTATCTTCCTACGAAGCTCCAATCCCTCTTCTTTCCAACTCAGCCGTGGCGCTCCGCCGCGATTCTCCTTCCTACGCGGCGGCGATGCGGTGCTCCTAGAGCCAGTTCTCGCGCCGACGATTCTCCGCCGTTTGACATGTCTGTGGAGACGGCGCTCAAGGTGCTTGGTGTCTCTGAAGGAGCTTCCTTCGATGAAATACTTGGCGCCAAGAAATCAATACTTGCTTCCCGTAAGGACGATCCCAACGCCATCTCCCAGGTGACTCTTGCTTGTGTTATCTAGGGTTTAGCCTTGGAATTGAAGGTTTTGTTGTTGAATATTTCTCGATTTCTGCTTATCTAGTGTTCAGCAAATTTTTGGTTAGGTTTTTCCAATATTATTGGAGTTTAGCTTCGAATTAGAGAATTATCACTGAAATTTTGTGGCTTCTCTTAGGCCGAGGCTGCATATGATATGCTGCTGATGCAGAGCCTAAACCAACGCCGAGCAGGCAAAGTAGTAAGCAACAACATTCGCTACGCCGATGTTAAATCCAGTAATCATCTAGGAACAGGTCAATGGATGAAAAATTCACCTGTCTCTATTGAAATGCCATCCACAAGCGATTTGGGAATACAAGCTGGTGTCTATGGAGTAATGATGGTTTTGACTTACGTGAATGGGAGTTCTTTAGAGTCTTCTGGGATGCCTTATGCTGGTGCTGATGTGCCCGGACTGATATTGGCCAGCAGCTTTGGAGCTTCCCTATACTTGATGACCAAAAGGAACGTCAAGCTAGGTAACTTATAACTTCCATCTTCTTCAGTGCTCGAGCACCTCTGTTGATGCAGCTTTGTGTGTTGGTGGTGCAGGGAAAGCAGCTGCGTTAACAGCAGCAGGACTAGTGGCAGGTGCAGTGGTGGGATCGGCAGTAGAGACCTGGCTGCATGTTGATGTTGTCCCGTTTCTGGGTCTTCACTCCCCAGCTGCAGTCGTGAGTGAATTCATTGTCTTCTCTCAGTTCTTGGTGTCTCTTTGCTTACGGTAGAACTTTGGACATTTGCCTCAACCTGTGATACTGGTATATGTACTCCTTTTATATCCATATTGTACAGAACACTTCAAAGTAAACTACTCCTCCCAAAATCAGCCTTCATGCTCGGCAGAATTGTAAACTTAACAAAAAAACAAAACAAAGAAGAGTAATAACTCTTTTCAGTATCTTTTTTTCCAGTTGACATATATTAATACACTCAGTTAACAAACAAAACTATAGCCTTTACAAGTCCACACAGTTGATCAAAGCAGCTACATATATTACTAGTTACGAATTTTGGAACGAATAAGGACGACTGATCATCTGAAAGCAATATTGTGGGGATGATTGTGAACAATCTCAACAGCTACTTGGTTTCTCAAGTGTAACACTTAACAAAGCGATCGCACGGCTGCAGCTGATGCACCATGATTTATGGTTCTGTTGTACTCAGTATCGGCATGCTGAATGGTTCACGCATACGGAATTTGGATTATAACGGTTCCCTGTTGAAGTCTGATCGTTTTAGAAACACATAGCCTATCAATCTTGAAATCTGCGATACTCTTGTCATACAGATTTTTAAGCATGCATTGTGCTCAGCTGAGAGCTGGATATTTGAGCCAAGAATGACCCGTGAGTCCCCCAGACTCGCCAGAGAGAGTCCTGTTGAATGGCACGCTGACCTGTTCTGCCTTGTAGAGCTGACCAACATCTTTCCAAGACAAATACTAAAACCACCTTTTCTTTCTTTCAATTTGCTAAATTATGTGATCAACAAGCCAAAATAATGTTTCGAGTCTGATTCACATTATCAGCTTAAGTTCCCTAATTGAGTGAGGAATTTTCTTATAGCCGTTACTAAGAATTCGATTTCCATTTTCTGCTGCAGGCGAATTTGAAAGCAAAATGCCTTTATAGTTACGCTAAAAACACGAGAAATTGCACAAAAAGAGTGACCAAGCTTTCAATTTCCAATCATGCGAACAAACAAAACCCTCAAATCCCAATGTTGATATTAGTAACAGATGAGATGATCCAACGAGTTTAAAATACAAAAAGAAACAAAGAGGGTCATCAGTTGAAACCGTATGATCCAACAATATTGCTAACAGTTTGTGCAAAGGTTCTTGAGGTTATCTTTTTGCCAGGGACATGGAAAGGGTTTGAGACTGCATCCACGTAAGCAGCATGGAACTTCCTGAAGAACTGTAGAAATAAGAAAAAACACACACAAAGAATGAAACTAAGAAGAAGTAACAAACACAAGTAAGAAGAACCAAATTTTAACTTACACTTCTCACATCGGTATCTCTAACATCCAAATCAGTAGTGACCAATATAAATTTCACTTTGGTATTAGTCAAGTAACCATACCTAAAGAAGAAGAAGCCATTAGATAAGTATCCCAACAACAAAAAATCAATGAGAGAGTGAATGTGATTACACTTTGTAGTTGACTGTAGGATAGAGCAAGCCAAGAAAAGCCTCATTCAGAGTCGTACCAGACTTTTTCGGATTGTTCACTGAGGAGAATTCAAATACACTTGTTATATTATTATATATATATATATATAATAAACCCCAACTTTGAGAATTATGAACAAAAGAGAGATTACAACCTCGCTCTTCGATGACATCGAGGGAACAATGAACGATGTGGTGGAGCTTGAGAGCATCGTCAGCATCCGTGAAGCTCTGAATGTAAAGCGGATTATTCTGTTTTGAGATCCAAGTTAGAAACGGTAAGATTCATTCAAGAACAAAATCAAAAATCGGAATGTAAAGCCGGTCACCTGATGGCCGACGACGGCTACGCAAACGATCATCTTGTGAATCAGATCATCCGTATCTCTGAAACTGAAAGTTCGACGATCACTCTGACTCAAAAAGTCATTTTTTATACAATAAACTAACTATTGGGCTTTTTAGTCATCAAAAATAAAGATTGCCAAATATTCAGTCTTCATCAGCAATCTTACTCTCACAATACTAAATTTCATTAACAAACTTGTTGGGAGTATGCAATCACAGAATAGAAAAACATGATTTTCACCTCATTTAATAGCAATAGATTTCAAAAAGTCAAGTCAATGTGCTCTAAGAAGAAGCAAGTGTACATTGAGACAACAAACTACAAAGGATCAATGCAGAGTGCACTAAAAGGAACCATGAGATGAGAATTATCATTATGTTGTATAATCTACCCCAAAAATCATAGCATAAACCAAAAAAAAAAAAACAGATTTGATTGTATCAAAGCCGAGATTAATGAACAAATTTAAAAAGACTGAAACTTTCAATACCTTTTGAGGGTTTATTAATCAATTGCTAGCAAAGGGAAAGCTCAAATATGTATGTAATTTATCCCAGAAAACTGAAAACAAGGAACAATTTTACTTGGAAACAGCGTAAGAGGTGGAGAAGCGAAACGTTCTGATCTAAAATTAATAAAACCAAGGAATTGGATCGAGATTCATTAAAAGAGATCAAATAGAAGAGTAGGGCAACGGATCTTAGATGTGTAAAGAATCTGAATCGCTTACCTTCTGCAAAACCAATACCGAGCAGCAATGTCAAAGGATGTTCTTTTTTTTTTTTAGTGAGAAATATATATGTATATATATTAGTTACCTCAATAGTTTAGGCCCATTACTATATTTCAGGCCTTGTTTTGTTTTGTTTTATGCATTTTTACTTGTCTGTATGTATGTATCTACCGGTTTAGTCACAGTCACCAATCAGATACTCCATCAGATTGTAAGGAAAACAAATTAGCAATCTTGGCATTTCTATCTTCTTCTTCTTCTTCTTCTTCTTCTTCCCAAATGTGTGTATAAAAAATGGAGAATGGTAATGTAAGCCCATTTCAATATTGGGAATTCTGATTTCAAAATTTATTATAAGCAACAGATCACCAATAAACATCTCTTAACACAATTTATCCATTCTCTTCCTATCAGCTTTTCTCCACAAGCATTACATTCGAAATTTCTAACACAAAAATAAACATAAACAGACCCAAATATGATGTGAGAGATTCATTAGCCGCTTTTGAGGATCTTCCTCTGCCTCAGGAATCTAGCGATTGGAGGAGTTAACGCCATCGTTATCGGAACTCTGATCGGAAAAAGCGCCTTATTACACAAAACCGCCAGCGCTAGGGCTCCACCGGCCGATTTCGCCAGCTGTTTCGTCTTGTTCTCGCTCGTGCCACCCAAACCTTCCTCTTCCAGATTCAAATCGAGGCTAGGGTTAGGGTTTTCCTTATTGGAGAACCAAGGGATTTGGTACTTCTCCAACATCGATTCGACATCCACGTTGTTCTTGATGGCGATGTAGAATCCGCTGATCGAGACGCCGGAGACCGAGAAATGGACTCCCAGCGCGACTTTGCCGTACTTCTTCACAATCTCCTTGAGCCGACTCGTCATCGCACACCAGACCAGATCACGGAATAAGTTTTGTTCAACTTAGGGTTTATCTTTAAAACCCCTCTAGGCCCATTACTGAGTTAGTCTAGCCCATTTCAAAGCCCGTTAGAATTTTAAAAAAGAGTAAAAATGTCAACAATTGCGCCTACCTGATAAAGTAAGTTTTTTTTTCCGGCAAGTAAGTTATTTATTCGAGAATACAAGGAAAATCAAAATAGGGCAATTTCCGCTTTTATTTGCTTGGTAACATTAAAAGCAGGATAGTTGATTGATTCGTGATGACGTTAATGGTCGTGTATGCTAACTTTCTTAATAAATTTTTGTTTTATCATATTTTTGTTTGGTTTTAGTGTTTATCATATTTTTCAACACAAAGGTTGCCAGAATTGACCAAGTCAGTGTGAGTAGGGACTGCAACAGTTGGATATAAGCATCCATCATCAATTATACAATGCCACAAATTTAATATTTTGTCATTGTCACTATCAGGTTATTAACTTACTGACCACACCACGGAGTTTCATATAAGACCAAGAGTAGTTGTAGGAGACCTTTGTCTCTTCTCCGGATCTCCTCAGGCGGCATTTCATTACAAAACTCCTAATTAAGCATTTCTTAATTTGATTCCAGGTACTTTTATACACAATTATTATATCTTCGCACACACTTATTGGAGTGTGACTGATCCAATTTTCCGGTTTTCATCGCAGGTTACATACCAATCCGGGGATGGATTTCTTCAATTCAAGAGAGAAGAGACGTGGCAAAAGAGCAGGTCATTTTTTTTTCTCTTGCTTTAAGAACATAGAAAACCGGGTTAGATTAGATGGTGGCTAAACTCAAGTGGTGTCTCCAGGATTGTTTGCTCACAAAAGTGCGAGCAAGAGCAACCCTTCGAGCCCTCCTCATCCCACCGAGGCTCGGTCTCTGCCTGTGTCTTATCTCGGCATGAAAAGATCAGAATCAGAATATGCGTTACCCATCTACGATGACAAAACCACTCATTGGAAACAACAGCGAGGGTCTGAACGCGTCCCCAGCTCCCATCATCGGCCTCCGGTCTACAGATATAGCACGGTAAACACGACTCTTTGTGATTAGATTTAGAGTTTCTTTCACTTCCCAATGGTTTTGATTCCTGGTTCCAAATTCCAGCCAGAGCGTCCCAGGGATAATGGTAAAGAAAGAACCGAGGCCATGAGTTATGATCCTGATGCGGATGTGACCCCAAGGAGCAATGCTTCAGGGAGCCCTTTTCGATCTGCCAGAACCCGCACGGTACTCATCTCATTTCTTGCTTTCTTGCATTCTTCTGATTTGGATTCCGTAACAAAAAGCTTGGTCTGTGATTGCAGCCTGATCGTCGTAGGAGGTCTAGCGAGTTTAGCAAAGAGCTGTACGAGAGAATGTATGAGGCAGAGGCAGAGGCCAATGTGAGCCCATTTCACCCCTCCAGAAGCCGCTCTCCAGGCCCCTACAACAAGGTACTGATCCTTATTCTTGTTGTTTAACATTCTTCTCATCGAGTCTTTGTCCTCAACCTAAAACCAAATCTCTTGTATTTGCAGCATGATCGCGGAAGAGACTACAGTAGAGAAAGGTATGAAGTCGAGGGCAATGTAACATCACGGAACAGCGCTCCTTCGAGCCCATTTCATCCAGGCCGAAGCCGCTCTCCACCGCCACAAGCAAGAGTTGGTACTCCAAACTCTCATTTAACGCACTTTGTTAATCAATCATTCTCTGATTTCGACTCTTCTTAGTTGCAGCCACAGAGATACACCGGGAAAGATCATTTCGATGGGATGTACGAGGCAGATGCTGATGTCACACCGCGTAACAGCCCTCCTATGAGTCCTGTTGATCGAGCCACGAGCCGCTCTCCACCACCGCCGTTCTACTCATCCAGTGATGAGGATGAAGACGACAACCATTCAACATACCTATTTCCAGAAATTGCAACTGGACGTCGTTCCAGAGCCGTCTCTGCCAGTAGCACGGTGCGTGTTTCTTCTCTTGCAGGTCTGTTTAACCAAAAGTATGATGAAATGCTTAAATGCTATTTTCCTTGTGCAGCCGATTCACTACAAGTACCAGATCACATCGGTTGAGACTTACGAGCAAGATAGACAGTTCGAGCCACCAGAGCTGCCGGACGAATCTGAGAGTTTCACGCTACAAGAGATCGCCAAAATGCGAGGATTTCAAAGCTACGAGACAGGTAAGGAAGAGATACAATCTGCGATCTCCGAGACTTACGTCTCCGTCAACAATTACAAGGTGCGGATGAGCCTCTCCACCACGCTCAAGGCGATACTCGAGAAATACGGAGACATCGCCGCTTCCTCAAAGCTACAATCAAATTCAACAAGGTCGTTTTACCTCGAATCCCTAGCCGTGTCAGTGATGGAGCTGAAATCGACGGCGTTAAGAGATCTGACGAAGACACGCGTGGCCGAGATCGCAGCGGTCGTCAAGGACATGGACTCGGTCAAAATCGACGTATCGTGGCTCAAAACAGCCGTCACGGAGCTAGCGGAGGCGCTGGAATACTTCGGACAGTACGATACGGCGAAAATCGAGAGAAAGGAGTGCGATAGAGATATGACGGCGGGGAAAGCAGAGATGGAGGAGCTGCGGGAGGAGCTGAGGCGGAGAGAGAAGGAAACGAAGGATTGCCGAGAGAGAGTGACGGCTATGGCGGGGCGGCTAGGGCAGCTAGAGATTAAGGATACGAGAGTGAAGAAGAATCTGGAGCTGTGCCAGGGCAAGGTCCATAAATTCGACGGTCACGCTGTTCTTCTCGACCTCTAAATTTAATGAATACGTAAAATCATTTCTAAAATTAAACCGGTTCAGTGGAGTAAACCAAGGTCAACCAGGTCAAAGATGTGGATTTCTCGTTGTTTCTTTTTTTTTTAATATGTAAAATTATATTCATCAAAAACTTTTCCGTACATGTAGTGCAGCAGAGTTTAATAAGTTTTAAAAAAAAAAAAAAATTACATTTTTATGTTTAAAGTTTAGTAGCAAACCAAGTTACAAGGATATCATAGTTTTTTTTTTTTTATCTCCTGATGATCGTAGCAAGCCGAATCGATTTCTAGCATTCTTGTCGATGAGCTTTTCCAATCTTTGTCGTGGGGAAAGAGATTCATTATGCTTGCGATCATTTATTTCGCTCCATATAGTGTGCAACGCAGCTTAAGAAACATACCGTATGAAGGGTTTAGTCCTGCATATGATAGACAACGACTTGTCCATATACTTATTCTTGCTTTTATCTTCTCAACCAAGGGCATATAGTCCTACTTAGTTATCTCTTTAGTTAAGTGGCAACCCGATGTATCGCACTGGAAGCTCCCCTGTTTCAAAAGAGAAATTTTCAGAATTGATTCTTGACAATGAGATTGTATTTGTAGTCACCATTCATCTACGACTTTTTGGACCCGAGAGCATTCATACCTCTCCCCATGGGTGTAAAACAAAGCAATTATATGAAGCTGGTAACTTTGGTAAATTTTGAAGCCCAATAATAACGTTAACAAACCAATCAATTCGAAAGCAATGTTTTGTCTGATTGATTAACGAAGTCAAGCGAGATGACCTTTCTCCTAATTCTTTTTTCTTTTTTTCTTTTTTATAAATCCAATACATCCACATTATCCAAGGTGGTAGACTGGTAGTAGTCGCTACAAGTGTTACAATTTTTCAACATCACTGAAGTTTCATGGAAGTTATCCCATATATATTTCGTGACAGTATTACCCTTTTTCTTATCTTTTTGCAAGACAAAATAAACATTTTTAATGTTGCCATTAACTAACTTAATTGATAGTTAAGGATAGTGAAAGTGGTTAGGTTACAAAGTTTTATTATAAGTATGGTTTAAGGTTTTTCACACAAAGAAAATAATTAAATTTTCAATTTTGCTTCTTATCAATATATTGTATAATTTTCTCATTTGTTAATACATTAAATTATAGAGATAAAGTCATCAAACTGAAAAAATATAAAAAAATTACATTTTATATATAAAACGATACTAGTTTTAAAACAAATTTTAACTTTTTTAAAACCACATGGAAAGAATATGTAGTAGGGTAATGCAAAACATTCCTACTCACAATTAAAAAAATAAAGTTCACCTAAATTTTATAAGGAGCTAATGCAAAACATGTTATTTTTATAGTGAATGTGAATTACTAAGCAAAGTAAAATTCAAGAAGAGAATGAAAAGTGGAAGATGCTTGGAAACGAGAGTAGTCGATTCCTCATCGTGCAATCAATGTTAGGTTTGATAGAAGCAGTCATCGAAGAAACTGAATAATGGTGTTGTGGTCCTTCCAAACTATATAGGTTGTAACCTATAAAAAAAGTGATATGTGAAGAAATCAAGCTTGTAACATGTAAACAAGAGAAAGTTTTGGGAAAACCGAATGATTCTTATTGACAACTTCCATTGGTATTTATACAACATGTTATGCGATAAGATTGAATCTATACTAAATATATACTTGACATTATCTGACTAACATAAGATATATTCATGATATATATATATATATATATATGACAATAAGGTTCTAGATCCTTCTAGAACCTTAACACTCTCCCTCAAGTTGGAGCGTGTAGATCACAAACGCCCAACTTGGACAATAAATGATGAAAGACCGATGCTCCCAAATCTTTGGTAAGAATGTCAGCTAGTTGGTCCGAAGTGCGAACAAGCGAAGTGGTGATGAGATTGTCCTGTACAGCATCACGCACACTATGACAGTCGTACTCGATATATTTCGTTCTCTCGTGAAACACAGGATTAGCGACAATATGTATGGCAGACTGACTATCACACCACATTTCCATAGGATCCGTATGCTTAACTCCAAGATCAGCTAGAAGACGCTTCATCCATTTTAGTTCTCTCAAAGTGGCCGCCCTGGCTCGGTACTCCGCCTCCGCGGAGGAGTGTGACACGGTATCTTGCTTCTTTGTCTTCCAAGAAACTGGTGAACTTCCCAAAAGGACAACAAAAGCTGACAAAGACCGCCGCATGAGAGGACAAGAATTGTAATCGGAGTCACTAAAAGCCCGTATACAGAGATCACTCTCTCGTTTCACCAAGATGCCTTGACCCGGGCAACCCTTGAGATATCATATAACCCTGACCACATCGTCCCAATACGCTTCACGCGGTGCGTGCATCACTTGTGAAAGCACATGTACCGCATAACCAAGCTCGGGCCGAGTGGTTACTAGATAGACTAAACGACCAACCATACGATAAAATCGCACTAGATCCTTGTAGAACTTACTTTTATCATAGAGCAAGTGATGGTTTTGTTCCATGGGTGTAGACACCGACTTGCAGCCGAGCAACCCTGCTTCAGTGACTATGTCAAGAGCATACTTTCTCTGCGTAGGAAAAAAACCGGACGGTCCTCTCGCAATTTCGATGCCGATGAAATATTTGATCTTAGCAAGATCTTTCATATGAAAACAATCACTAAGATATGTTTTAAATTTAATCAACATACTTAAATCATTTCCTGCAATCACGAGGTCATCAACATAGATCAATACTCGCAAACTCTTATCACCTTTGATATAGGAAAAGAGAGAATAATCAGAATATGATTAAACAAACCTGAAATCTGTAAGTGCATTCGTGAGATTCGCGAACCAACACAGAGGAGCTTGTTTTAAGCCGTACAATGACTTCTTTAATCTGCAAACTTTCATGGGATCATCGGTGTGAAAGTCGGGAGGAAGCTTCATGTAGACTTCCTCGTCTAAGTCTCCATGGAGGAAGGCATTGTGCACATCCATCTGGTGAACTTCCCAGTCTCGTGCTGCTGCTACTTCTAGAAGAGTTCGTACGGTGGTCATCTTCACAACAGGTGCAAAAGTGTCGTCATAATCTTCTCCTTCCACTTGATGATTACCGAGACACACCAGTCGTGCCTTGTGACGCTCCATTATCCCATTTGCGTTAAACTTCAGTTTAAAAACCCATTTACTCACGATTGCTTTCTTTCCTTCGGGTAAAGTTTCCAGCTTCCATGTCTTATTTTCTTCTAACGCATTAATCTCACTTGAACAAGCGTTTCTCTAGCACTTATTCTTCATTGCTTGAGCAAAAGTTCTCGGTTCTACAACTTCCATAATTGCGGCGAGGAACACTTGATGCTTCTCGGAAAATAGGCATCAGATAAAAATTGCTTAAGAGGATAAAGTGTAGTACCTGAGACCGGTGCCGAGGACGCTGATGGAGCGGCGGGAAGAACGGTGTGTTTATCGAGAATTCGAGTGTTATAAGTTATGTAGTCCTTGAGACGCACTGAAGGAAAGCACTCTCTCGTATTGTGTCATAACCGAACCGAAGCAACTGGTGCAACTTGCACTCCTATCTGCACGTCTAGTTCTGTTTGTTTAGCACTTAAACTATGTTCTTCTTCTAAAACTACTAACTCTATTTTCTTTACTTCCTCTGTTTCAGTCACAACCTCTGTGTTGTCTAACACATGTGTGTCCTCATTGTTGCAGACACTCCCCCTGGCGTTTTCAAGATTAAAGATTGGTCTGAAGTTAAAGTATTCTGGATTTGGACTAGGCGGACCAAGAAACTCGTCTGTTTCTTCCTCACTTGGAGCATTTGTCGCGTATGGAAACATGTTTTCACGGAAAACAACATCTCGGGAAACAAAGAACTCCTTTGTCTTGATATCATAAAGTTTCCATCCCTTTTTCCCATAGGGATAATCAACAAAAACGCATTTTCTGCTGCATTCGCCAAATTTATTTTTGTCACGCGATGCCTTGTGTGCGAAGCATAAGCATCCAAAAATCTTAACATCATCGTAACTCGGCTTCTTACCGTATAAACTTTCATACGGAGTCTTCCCTTGAAGAAGCTTGGACGGTGTGCGGTTTATCAAGTACGCAGCTGCCAACACACACTCTCCCCAAAATTTGATTGGGAGATTCGCTTGGAACATCAAGGATCGAGAGACGTTAAGAATGTGCTTGTGTTTCCTCTCCACACGGCCATTTTGTTGAGGCGTTGCAACACATGAAGTCTGATGCATTATTCCATTTTCTGCAAAATATTTAGACAAACACAAGAATTTCATGCCGTTATCGCTTCAGACGGTTTTTACCAATTTCCCAAATTGCCGATGCACCATATTACAAAAATTCGGCAATATCGTTTTTACTTCCAATTTCTCGAGAAGCAGATGAGTCCACACTGCTAGGGAAAAATCGTCCACAATGGTAAGGAAATACACAGCCCCACACGATGAAGCTACTCTGTACGGCCCCCACAAATCACAGTAAATTAACTCAAAAGAAACTGAAGCTTTATTGGAACTCTCGAAAAAAACCTCGCGAGTTTGCTTAGACGGAATACAAATATTACATCCACCGAATTTCCCATGAATATTTTGAACACCAGAAAAAAAGGTAATAATCCTAAAACACCGTAGGAGGGATACCTTAATCTTTGATGCCACAAAGTATCATCTTCTGCAGCTTTTACTCTGAGACCTCTTACGACCGTGACATCCCGATAAAGATAAACACCACCCGTTCTTCACCGGCTCCAATCATGGTCCTCATAAAACGGTCATGCAGTATACAAAGAGTGTCAGAAAATACTGTCAAACATCCTGTCTGTTTAAGCAACTTTGCCATAGACAGCAATGTACAATTCAAATTTGGTACAAAAAAAACGTTTGACAATATAATTTTTGCCGACAAACGCAAATTTCCATTTTGTTTTGCCAATACGTGACTTCCATCTGCGAAGCTAACTTGATATGACACAATATCGTGTATATTTAACAACAATCGGATATTCCCTGTCATATGATGAGAGGCTCATGTATCAAGTATAACCTCTCCCGTTTGCACCTTACCATTCAATTTATCCAGAACCGGAGTTGGTTTCTGCTGCTCGAGCAATGCGGCCAAGGATGCCCATTGTTCTGTGCTCAGGTTCGGTGTCGTGACCGGTGCACCTATCTATGATGCGTTAGCTCGCGACTGGTTTAAACGGCCTCATCCTCTGCCTCGATTGCTACCACCTCGTCCTCCTAAAGCGCAAGCTTTTCCCCGCTCCGTGTACCATTCAGGAAATCCAATTATCTGCCAGCAATCTCGCTTGTCATGTCCATTCCTACCACAGTGCGAGCAGACTACCGGCACTCGAGTCTTAGTACTACTCGGAATAATTCCTTTTGAAGCTTCACCACTGGCGAACTCACTTCTTGCAACAAAGCCTACCGCATCTTGTCTTGTTTCAACACGACTTGCACCTATTCGCCTTTCTTCTCTTACAACGCACTGGTACACTGTGTTTAAATCTGGAAGATGATCAAGTCCAATGATGTGGGTGCAAACATTCCCGAAGCGAGAGTCATCCAAACCTATGAAAAACTGGTGAATTTTCTCCTCTTCGTAATCTTTTACGATTTGCTCAACCGCACTACAACTGCATAAAGGGAGCGGCTTATGCGTCAACAGCTCCTCCCAGTTCACCGATAATCGGCCAAAATACTCCATCACACTCAAACTATTTTGTCGACACGCGGCTAACTCGACTTTGAGTTGATAAGTACGAACAGCGTTTCCCACTGAGAAACGTGCCTGCAAGTCATTCCACAACTTGAAGGCGTCAGCTGTAAAGGGTACTGTGGATCGCACGACAGAAACAACAGAGGCCCTGATCCACCCTACGATCATGGAGTTGACTGTCTTCCACTTTTCTGCTTCAACAGGTTCAGCCGGCATAATAAGACTACCGTCGATAAAGCATATCTTCCGCTTTGCGCGCAAAGCGTTTTCAAGCTCCATCGCCCACTCTGAATAGTTTTCTCCATTCAGCTGCACCGGTGTGATAACCGTACCAGGGTTATCCAATGGCGACAAGAAATACGGCCAAATCATCGCGTTGTCACCACCTGTTTTTGGTTTTGATTCAGATCCATCATCACTCATCGTGATTTGTTGGTTATTTTAATTCTCTCTCGTGTCTAAAAATTTCAGGAGGTTGATCGGAACTTCTATTCCAACTCTGATACCATGTAAACAAGAGAAAACGGTTGGGAAAACTGAATGATTTTTATTGACAATTTTCATCGGTATTTATACAATATGTTATGTGATAAGACTGAATATATACTAAATATATATTTGACATTATCTGACTATAAGATATATTCATGATAT
>VBRH01001169.1:6072-21565 GCA_014578085.1 Cardamine resedifolia | reverse complement strand
AACCCTTTTTTTTTTTTTTTTTTTTTGAAAACTGAAAATAAAACATAGTGAAAAATGTTAATATGTACAAGGATACCATGGGATTGCCTCCCAAGCGCGCTCGTTTAACGTCATGAGCTTGACTTTGTTCGGGTTTAGCCACTATTAGGCTCCAAAAGGGCAACCGTTGCACCTTCTTCGATGTGTTCATTTGCCAAATACGGTTTAAGGCGTTGACCGTTTGTTGTGAATTCCCCACCAGACTTGTTCCATAGTACAACTACTCCATAGGGCCTCACTTCTTTTATCTTGAAAGGACCGGACCATCTTGACTTAAGCTTCCCGGGAAAAAGTCTCAACCGGGAATTGAATAGTAAGACGTCATCACCCTCCTTGAAATCTCTCTGAATGATCTTTTTGTCATGGAAGGCTTTGGTCTTCTCCTTATAGATCCTCGAGCTCTCATATGCATCAAGGCGAATCTCATCTAATTCACTCATTTGGAATATCCGTTTCTCTTGCGCCGTCTAAATATCAAAATTTAGAAGCTTTACCGCCCACATGGCTTTGTACAATAGCTCAACTGGGAGGTGTCACGACTTCCCATAGAGGAGGTTGAATGGAGTGGTTCCAATTGGTGTCTTGTATGCTGTCCGGTAAGCCCATAACGCGTCATCCAACTTAAGAGACCAATCTTTCCTTGTGGTTCCAACTGTCTTCTCCAATATTCCTTTTATCTCCCGATTCGAGATCTCAACCTGTCTACTTGTTTGAGGGTGGTATGGTGTTGCAACCTTGTGCTTAACCCCATGCTTCTTGAGAAGGTTCGCGAAAATTTTGTTGATGAAATGAGAACCTCCATTACTTATTACGACCCTTGGTACGCCGAATCTTGGGAAAATGATGCTTTTAAACATCTTCAACACCACTCTTGCATCGTTAGTCAGACTTGCTATAGCTTCGACCCATTTCGACACATAGTCCACCGCAACAAGGATGTAACAATTCCCATGAGACGAAGGAAAAGGACCCATGAAGTCGATACCCCATACATCAAAGATTTCCACCTCGAGGATATGGTTTTGTGGCATCTCATTTCTCTTGCTTATATTCCCTTTTCTTTGACATGGATCATAACTCATGATAAAGCTTTGAGCATCCTTAAACATCGTTGGCCACCAAAATCCCGCTTGAAGAGCTTTTTGGACTGTTTTGAACGTTGCAAAGTGACCTCCATATGATGAACCATGACAATGTTGTAGGATCCCATCTACTTCCTCTTCCGCGACGCATCTTCGGTAGATGTTATCCTTGCATAGAGTGTATAAGTACGGTTCATCCCAATAGTATTTATTCACATCTTTGAAGAATTGTTTTCTTTGGTAACCCTCAAGTCTTGGCGGTTCTTTCCCACAAGCCAATATAGTTAACGTAATCCACATACCACGGCAATCGTTCACTCAAAGCCATGACTTCCTCAAGTTTCTTTCCCGCCTTGTAGCTGTCCAATAGAATTCTGACAGCCATTAAGTGTTCCTCGGGCATAGAATCATCGATGGGTATGTTATCTTCGATCCTCATCCTTGATAGATGATCCGCGACACCATTTTCAACTCCTTTCTTGTCTTTTATCTCTAAATCAAACTCTTGGAGGAGAAAAATCCATCTAAGAAGCCTTGGCTTTGCATTTTTCTTAACCAACAAGTGCCTTAATTCCGCATGATCTGTGTGCACAATCACTTTTGAGCCTACCAAATAGGAGCGAAACTTTTCGAATGCAAACACTATAGCAAGTGATTCTTTCTCCGTCGTAGCGTACTTAGCTTGCGCATCATCAAGGGTTCTACTTGCATAGTATATTGCATGAAGTCTCTTATCTTTCTTTTGACCAAGCACTGCTCTAACCGCGTAGTCGCTAGCATTGCACGTCACTTTAAAAGGCAAATCCCAATCCGGAGCTTGAACAGTAGGAGCACTAACCAACTCGTTCTTGATCTTCTTAAAAGCTTCAAGGCACTCCTCATCAAAGACAAATGCAACCTCTTTACATAAGAGTCTTGTAAGTGGTCTTACCAACTTTGAGAAGTCTTTAATAAACCTTCTATAAAACCCGGCATGGCCCAAGAAACTTTGTATGCCTTTAACCGAGCTCGGAGGTGCCAAGCTAGTCATCACATCAATTTTTTCTCTATCCACTTCAATTCCTTTCTCAGAGATCTTGTACACCAACACTATTCCTTCTTTGACCATGAAATGACATTTTTCCCAATTTAGCACAAGATTAGTTTCCTCACATCGCTGTAAGACCCTGCAAAGATTAGAAAGACAAGAAGCAAACGATCCTCCATAGACGGAAAATTCGTCCATGAACACCTCAACCACATTCTCAATAAGGTCCGAAAAGATCGACAACATGCACCTTTGAAAGGTTGCTGGTGCATTACATAGCCCAAACGGCATCCTTCGATATGCAAAGGCACCATAAGTGATACAACCCTTTAAATAGGCAACAAGGGGAGATACAAGGTGTAACCTAGCAGCCCACAAAAGGAGGAGCCGCTTGGCACAAAGCAAAACAACATTCAGAAATTAAGGACGAAATTAAGGAGAATGTTACATGCACTTATTTAATTAAAGTGGGTGCTTCTTCTAGAAGATAGGATCAAGGGTAAGAGATTTAAATGACTTATTACCTTAGTAACAAGCCAAGTAAATTACTTAGGCCCTTGATGCGTCGAGATAACATCACCTCGTTAAAAACCCTTCTCGGAAAACCTCGTGGGCTAAAACCTAGAGCGGGAAAAGAGTGTGCGTTTCTTGACGTCTTGATAGTGTCTTCATTCATAGGAAATGATGAAGACACTCTTGACTTGGCACCAAAGGTTGGTCCAAGTTGGAGGGTGGTTGAAGTCACGGTTGTCTCGACGTTCGGCTTGATGTTCGGTGCGTTCGGCTCGATGTACGGTGAGCGTTTCATGGATTTCGGGACGCATATTTGCACTCCCGATCGGGTTGAAACCGATCGAGAAAACCGATCGCTGTGACATTTATGCGGTTTTGATGGACGCGTATTTGCACTCCCGATCGGGTTGAAACCGATTGAGAAAACCGATCACCGTGACATTTCTGTGGTTTTGAAGGAGACTCTTGTCTCTTATGACGTGATCTTGCTCCTTTTGATGCTTCTTGAAGGTAAGGATGGGGTTGAGAACGCCATTCCGTGATCTTGACCGGTTGGCATTGGAATCGTGAAGGTTGAATGCACGGTAGGCTCTTCGGACGCAGGTGCATTATCTTCGTTGGACGCATCTACCCTTGGGATCGTATCAATAAGGGCATGTAAATGTTGTCTTCTCTTGGTCATTTGGGTGAATTGGGATTTGAAAGAACCCAATCTCTTTTGAAAGAACCCGATCGTATCATTATTGTCTGTCTAGGAAACAATAATGGGTGTGGTTTGCCAATCTCTCTAACATTTGGTCAATAAATGGTAATGGGAAATGGTATTTTCTAGATGCGGCATTCAACTTCCGGTAGTCTATACACATCCTATGTCCCGTTATGGTTCTAGTTGGGATCAATTCATCTTTATCGTTTTTAACCACCGTAACTCCACCCTTCTTTGGTACGCCATGTACCGGAGACACCCATGTGCTATCCGAAATTGGATAAATTATGTCTGCATCCAAAAGTTTGAGGATCTCTTTCTACACAACATCTCTAAGGTTTGGATTTAACCGCCTTTGATGTTCTACGGAAGTCATAGACTCATTCTCAAGGTGGATCCTATGCACACAAATGGTTTCCCCTTGGGATCGTATCATCCCCTCCCTCTTCTAAAGGTTTTGACCTCAAAACTCTTTTGGTACCTGGGTCAAAAGGAAACAAGTCAGCAGCATCAAGAATGCGATATAGCTAGTTGACTTACCGGGATCAAAAGGAAAGAGTAAGGCCTTAAGAGAAAAGGCGAGAACTTCCCCGGTTAAGCCAAACTTTCCCATCTTTGGCCGTGGGTGATTAGGACTGATGGAGTCTGTGGCTGAGGCTCTGGGAGGCCGTGTAGTCTTCAACTCATCAAGACTCCATAGCAAGGAGTGGCGCTCCCTATGGCCGTGAGGTGAACTTTGGTTGGAACGGTCGGACGTTGATAAAATGGGGCCTTGCGAACCAACTCTTGAAAATACCTGACCTGGGCAAGTTTTGCCTCGATCAAAGACTCTCCTATGGGTTCTTTGCCGACAATTCCTGAAGCTGGGGCGAAACCATCGCGCAAAATTCAACCGAGTCGGCCTATCCTCTCGTTGCATGCTTCCGAATGGCCTTCTCCTAGCATCTTCGGGAAAATTTTGACCTGGGGCGGTTTTGCCTTGATGAAACATTTCCCCATAGGCACTTTGCCGGTGAATACTGAAGCTGGGGCTAAACCAACGAGCAAAATCCATGCTAACCAACTTTTCAACCCGCGGACCATCACCGTATGGCATGTCACGGGCATCTACGCAATAAGCTCGTGGGAAGTTGGATTTTTCAAGATGAAAAGTTCCCCCATATGCACTTTGCTGGTGAATATTGAAGTTGGGGCTAAGTGCACAGGTAGAACTCAAAATGGGCGGACTCACGCCTTGATAAACGTCGCCGGATGGCACTCCTCGGACATTTCCAAAATACGCTCTGTCATTGCATGATCTGCTCCGAGGAATCTCTTCAAAATACCTGATTTCCTTGTGAATATCCAATAAGGAGTCATTTCCACGAGTGAAACTTGGTTGGCGCTTCGTTTCCTCACAATGCTCGTCGCCGGATGGCGTGTCTCGGCCATCTCCCACATAAACTCGACCATCATATGTTCTGCTTCGAGGAAAGTCATTAAAATAGTTGACTTCCGAGGGAATCTTCAATATGGGAATGTTTCCTCGAGTAGAAACTTCAAGGGATAGCTCCCTTTGCTTTGTAGCGGCTCCGGGTAGGTGAGCTTCGTCATCGGGCGGTTTGGCGCGGGGTCTGGTGTTTCCTCCTGAAACATTGGCCTTCTTAGGGTTGATTTTCTGAGGAATAATCAACCCTAAACGCTGCTCTTGATCAGGTCTCCTACTAGGTGTGGAAACTTTAAGGCGCTCGGTAGGTATGGGTGAGAAGCTCGGTACACATTGTGACTTGCTTTGAACTTGCGCCCGTGGGATGGATTCGTTAAACCGTGTTGGCAGCTCATGGTGATAACGCGAGGGAACATACCGCTTCCTCATAATATACTTCAACAAATCCCACGAAGGAACCAATCCTTCACGCCTTCTTCTTTCGGACATACCTTGATCCCACCAAAGGAGGGCTTGGTCCGTGAACTAAGATGTTGCATAACCAACCTTCCTCGGCTCACTATACTCATAAGATGCAAAGATATCGTCCATGTTCCTCTCCCATGAGAGGTAAGTCTCCGGATCCTCTCTCCCGGCGAAGGTAATAAGTTTGGGAATCGGGGCGCGAGACCTCGGGGCTTCCTCAACATAACCCTCATCAAACGATCCCATGTTTCTTGGGGGTCGCACTCTCCCGAGTGGCGGAGGATCAAATTCTTCCTCGGACAAGTCTTCCCGATGTGACTCGTGATGCGGCACGGATGGTTGCTCGGGCAAGGTGACTTGGCGACGTGTAGTTCCAACCTGAGCCATCCTCTCATCTAGGTGTTGGAGTTGGGCTTGGATAGAGGCTAAGATGCCTCCAATGTTCGGTGATCGGGAAGGAGCTCCCAACTCCCTTGTGTCTCGACTTCCTGCGTAGGTATAGCGGGGACACAAGTCATCACGATCGGAGTCTTCACCTACGGATATCCAAGGTTGGACTTGTCGGGGGGTGGAGCGCCAAGTATGGTCGGGTGGCTCATGCTCCGGTTCACTACCGTAGTCCTCTTCACTTCCCGTCCATGACTCTTCCTCGGAGGGACTCTCGTCGTAGTCCATACTCGCCCAATAATCAATTATGTAACCCATGTGTAGTCGGACAAGGGATCGACTATTGGGTGTTGATCATCGGTTTGCTGCACGCGGTACGTGTGATGTACGATGCGCGGGACGTGTGGTGTGCGATGGGTCGATGGCTGGCGGTACGAGCGATGAACGGTGTGTGTTTACACGGTACCTATCAACGCTCGGAAAAATCAAAACGATTTACCGTGGGAAAAGAAATATCCAAACACGGTAAGGTTAGTAACACCAAGAACACACAACTGTGACCTAAACACACAGCAAAAACTCAAACAAACACCAAGAACACCAATGATGAACAATAATGGCGGAAGTGAACAAATGAGACCTAAAATGCAATAACTCAAAAGCAAAGACTCAAGGCACGAAAATGAAACAACAAGACAACAAAACAGACACTAAACAACAACTAAACACAACAATGATGCACAGGATGAGGCGGAAATGCAATTGGTGGTCAAAACATGATGAACACGCGAAGAACACCAAGAACACAACAATGGGGAAAAACTCAAAATAAAATACGAAACGGATTTTTTAAAAATAAAAGACTACTCAAACTAACATCCTAACACATCATAGAACACTAATATGACAAAGACGGAATTTTAAAAATTACGAAATGCAACAAGCAAAAATCAAACCGATGAGATGCAAGCAAAGAGCAAAATACGATTTTTATGGATTTTTTTTTTATGAAATGAAACAAAAATCAAATGAGATGAATCTAATATGCAACATAACACAAAAACATAAAGAAAATGATGCAAAATGAGGCGGAGGTGATTCTAGGTTTAAACTATGTGATGAACACACGAAGAACACCAAGAACACGAAGAACGCCAAAAATGCAATTTTTCTTGTAAAACTTTTGTAAAATAGATGCAAATAGATACGATGCAAACTAACAACCTGGGAATAAAAACATGATATTTTTCTGGGTTTTCTTGCAAGAAAATGACGGAAAAGAAAAATATGAGAAGGAGATACAAGAACAAAAGATAAACACACAAAGATGCAAATTACGCTAAATGCAAGATAAAGATAGTTCTTCACCATGACCAGGCATTAAGCTCTGATACCAGCTGATACAACCCTATATGAGAGGGAGGATAAGATCTGGAAATGGGTGAGGACCTTTGGGAATTTGATTCAACCAAAGAAGCCCTTTGAGCGGAGGATAGAATGGTGGAAAGATTACTTCGATGGAAACGAAGAATCCAACCAAAGAGATGGAAATGTGTATGGATCGAAGTGATAGCCACAACAATTATGAACTAATTGTTGATATTCACAGTCCAGGTCCGAGCTAGAGCTCAAGGAACCAAGGAGAAAGAAAATCACAAGAGCCCGACTCAATTGTGGAATTTCCAAAAGTGAGAAGTTTAAGAGGATTTTTCCTTTCTAAAAACGTCTAACTCTTACAATGAATGGGAAGGCCTTTAAATAGGCAACAAGGGGAGATACAAGGTGTAACCTAGCAGCGAGCCGCTTGGCACAAAGCAAAAATAACTTTCGGAATTTAAGGAGAAAAACAAGGAGAATGTTACATGCACTTATTTAAACTAAACTGATGTTTCTTCTAGAAGATAGGATCAAAGGTTAGTCATTTAATTGACTTGTTACTGAGGTAACAAACCAATTAAATTACCTAGGCCTTTGATGCGTCAAAATAACATCACCTCGTTAAAAACCCTTCTCGAAAAACCTCGTGGGATAAAACCGAGAGCGGGAAAAGAGTGTGCGTTTCTTGATGTCTTGATAGTGTCTTCATTCAAACGAAATGATGAAGACACTCTTGACTTGACACCAAGTATTGGTCCAAGTCGGAAGGTGGTTGAAGTCGCGGTTGTCTCGATGTTCGGTTTTATGTTCGGGTGCGTTCGGCTCGACGCACGGTGAGCGCTTCATGGGGTACGATGAGTGGCCGATGTGTGGTGAGGAGACTCTTGTCTCCATGACGTGATCTTGCTCCTTTTGATGCTTCTTAAAGGTAAGGATGGGTTGAGAACGCCATTCCGTGATCTTGACCGGTTGGCGTTGAAATCGTGAAGGTTAATGACAAGGTAGGTTCTTCGGACGCGGGTGCATAATCTTTGTTGGACGCACCTACCCTTGGGTCCGTATCAGAAGGAGCGTCAGGATAATATGGAGTTTGATTATGATGTTACAAGTGCCTATAGAAAATATAGAGAATATTGTATGTTCGAATATGTGGAATATGAAGATTAAGAGTATGAGAGAATTGTAACTAGAGAATAAGAAGAATAAAAGAGAGAAACTAGAATGCTTAGATTGATAATTTACAAAGAAGGTTACACTCCCTTTTATAGGAAACTTATGAAGAAAACAACAAGAAAACATTCATCCTTAAATTAAAGATGTATGGGAAAACATGGATTAGTGGGAATCCTTAAATTAAAGATGTGTGGGAAAACATGAATGAGTGAGAGGATTTTTTATGTGAGTGATTT
The DNA here is from genome assembly GCA_014578085.1 of Cardamine resedifolia. NCBI lineage: Eukaryota > Viridiplantae > Streptophyta > Magnoliopsida > Brassicales > Brassicaceae > Cardamine > Cardamine resedifolia. Next base: position 13,134 of record VBRH01001169.1, on the reverse strand, counting down.
CTCTCTTCTAAAAGATATGATTGATCAATACTCCCCCTCAAGCTTAACCATGGATGAATGGCTAAGCTTGGAACCATGAAGACTCATCTCATTAAAAACTTTAGTATGGAAAACCAATTGGGACAAAACCATAAGGGAAAAAGACTATGGATTACATGGCTAAGAGGATCATGAAATAAGGAGGTTTATGAGTCCAAGTTTTGAATGGATAAACTCACAAACCCTTAAGCTAGCGGCCTTGGGATAACATATTTTCTTATTCCGAACATTAGCTCTACCGAGTTTTCTTCGCCAATGCGTTTCTTCAACCCTCTCTATGCGAAACTTGAAAACCCTTTGATCTAACCCTCCTCCTCAATGGAGAGATCACTTTGTCATAACCTGAGTCTCTTAGTATCCTCAACGTGTTTTGCGCCAGTGACCCATGAGACTAAGGACTACTTCTTAACGTCACAAGATCTGTTAATAGTGACTATTGTTATATTCCCCGAAGTTTTCACGAAAGTGTCTTGGACACATCATGATTTCGCTCGTGGCATGTTGCGTTGTAGCCTTGGTCTGCGAGCATCTATGGATCTATCATCGAAGTTTAGTGCTTCACCAATCTATCTATCTACCTTTGTTGTAAGCTTGTTTTGGTTAATCTCTTTGTATCCAACCATTTGGTTGATGATATTGTACTATCTACCTCCCTATGAGTTATTTAAGAGAATTCAAGAATGTTTGNNNAAAAAAAAAAAAAAAAAAAAGTGGTAGCTTGTATTAACGCCATCCTTGTTTTATTATCAAAAGTCAAATCCCATGTAATGGGTGTTGTGGACAAAAAAATCTCTAAAATTTTATAATATAGTCTATAATATAACAAAAAAAAGAATATTAAACAAAAAATAAAAAACATACATAAAATAAAATAAATAAATAATTGCGTGAAATTCAACTCTAAATTGATATTTTATTGGTTTATGTTATGTTTAACCAAAATTCAAATAGAAATAGGAAGATGATGGATATATACTTTCACCAGACTTTTACATCATTCGTGATCAATATGCTCAAGGTTCAAGGCCTTTGAAAGCCTTGGGATCTTAGTTAATTGTCAATAGTGACTAAGTCTAATCTTCTAGAGATTCTGTTTATAAAATGTTGTTCAAAGTGACTTAAAATCTAATAAGACTTTTAAGGACCCAAATTAGAATAAACTAAGGTAAGGTACAATAGGTTTTAGAAGATATCATTTTTCTATTAGGATGGTATCGGGTCTGAAGCTATAGAGTCTATGAATTTGTAATAGAATCATCAGATTAATAAAAGAAACCTAAGACAAAGGGTATTCGTTTCAAATAAACTCTCGTTCAATTCTCTTTTTCGTTTTCTTAAGGTTTTGATCATATCTCCCGAATTCACGACAGTAAATAACAGAAATAAGCTTGTCAATAATTCAGTTATTTCAACGATGACTTGTCAATAATTCAGTGATTTCAACGACGAGACCATAACATAAATTCCTAACTCTGTGAAGTAACCGTAGCCATCAAGTATTTGTATCACAAGATTTATGTTCTTCTCTATGAAAAAACCAGCAAGGTCCAAAAATATATTATTCTCGTCTCCATTCAGACCAGAAATCCATCCTTGTTGGTTTATGATCTCAACTACATCTGGTTAAGAGCTGGTTAATGTGCTCGTTCAGTGAATGATCTGTTAGTATAATTAGTAATGACAGTCAACATCTCTCTTTGACTTGTCTCTTCGTGTTACTCAGTTCATTGAATCTTTGTTTCTGATTCATCTCATCTCTTTGACTGCTGTAACTATAAATCATCTCTTATATCTTAATGAAGCATATCAGTTTTACAATTACTCAACATGGTATCAGAGCAACAACTGATCCAATTCTAAATCTCTTTCATCTTCTCTCCTTTCAATTCGTTAATTTTTTTTTTCTTCTCTCTTCTCTCCTCTTTCTAAAATGACGTATGAATCTTCCTCCAATACATCTGAATCTGCTCCGATCTTTAACATTTCAGATCCCAGAAACACTCTTATCTCTCTAAACATGTCAAACATAACAAAGCTCAACGCCAATAACTTCCTTACATGGCGTCTCCAAGTCAGTGCTCTTCTTCAAGGACATGAACTTCACTATTTCATCTCCGATAATGATCACACTCCTCCTAAAACGATCACGACTGCGACTGCAACAGATCAATCTAATCCCGATTTTGCGGCATGGAATCATCATTGATCATGAAGATCTCCTTGACATCATCATTGATGGTCTTGGAGAAGATTACAGAGCTATTGTGGACATGGTCAACGGCAGGGACGTTCCGATTTCACTTGATGAGCTTCACGAAAAACTCATCAATCGTGAAAACACACTGAAATCTACTACTACTACTCTCGACATCTCGGTTCCAGCCACTGCAAATGCAACTCAAATTCGTACGCACCAACAAACTCCACAATACTCTTCCTCACGTGGTGGATCATCTGCATCTCGTGGTGGTTTTCGTCCTCCACGACCATACCTGGGCAAATGTCAAATTTGCGGAGTTCAGGGACATGGTGCCCGACGATGCCCGCAATACCAACCGCAACTCACTCCATGCCCATATGTTGCTCATCCATCTCCTCAGTACCGTCGATCTGCTCCATCACATAATCAGGCCCCGTGGCAGCACCAGGCTCCGCATCTACCACTTACACCACCTCAATGGCCGACTCAAGTTAATCACACCACAACGAGCTCACCTGATATATCCCATTGGCTTCTTGACAGTGGCGCGTCTCACCACATTACAAGTGATCTTAACACTCTCTCGTTGCACACACCGTACACTGGTGGTGAAAATGTGATGATTGGTAATGGTACAGGTCTTTCAATTACTCACACTGGTTCAGTCACTCTTCCCACAAAATCTCGCAATCTTCCTCTCCAAAACACTTTATGTGTTCCTGAAATGAAAAAAAAAATAATCTCTGTCAACAAACTGTGCAAAACAAATAATGTTATGGTTCAACTCTGCCCTTTTGATTTTCAGGTGAAAGATCTTCACTCGGGGACAACACTTCTCAGCGGCAAGGCCAATGAAGGGGTATATGAGTGGCCGATGCTTTCTTCCTCACCGTTTGCTTCAGCTTTTTCTTGTTCTAAATCTTCTCTTTTGGATTGGCATTCCCGATTGGGCCATCCAAATACTCAAACACTTCGTCACATGTTATCTCGGTTTTCTTTACCCCTTTCATCATCTGTATCCCCTTCTTTGTTTTGTAACTCTTGTTCTAGTAATAAAAGTCACAAACTTCCATTTTCCATCTCGAATCTTTCTACAAATCGTCCACTTGAAATTCTTTTCTCCGATGTTTGGACTTCTCCTGTTTTATCTATTGATGGTTATAAATACTATGTCATTTTTGTTGACCATTATACACGCTATACATGGCTCTATCCCCTTAAAACAAAGTCTCAAGTTGCTCATATCTTCCCTACTTTCAAAGCTCTCGTGGAAAACTGATTCAAGACAAAAGTTACTACGCTTTACTCTGATAATGGTGGAGAGTTTCTTGCTCTCAAGCAATTTTTTGCCACACACGGGATCTCTCACCTCATAAGTCCTCCTCACACTCCCGAACACAATGGCATGGCTGAGAGAAAACATCGTCATATTATGGAAACCGGTCTCTCTCTTCTCACCCATGCGCATATTCCAACATCATACTGAACGTATGCGTTTGCTGCTGCGGTCTACTTGATCAACCGTCTTACTACACCAAACTTGGCACATCATTCACCATTTCAGTTATTATTCAACGATGGGCCAAATTATACCAAGCTACGAACATTTGGGTGTCTATGTTATCCATGGATCAAACCTTACGGTCAGAACAAGTTCAGTCCCAAGTCAATTCCGTGTGTCTTCATGGGTACTCCCTTACTCAGAGTGCATACATCTGTCTTGACGTTATAACATCTCGGGTCTACATTTCCAGATATGTCAAGTTCGTTGAATCGGTTTTCCCATTCTCTGCCCTCGCAACTCAGTCCTCCTCGTTCACTTCATCACCATCAGATTTTACTCCAGCCACTAAAATTTCAGTTTTCCAACGGCCACTTACTCCTGTGACTGCCTCGAGTCCTGCTCCTTCACCTGCACATGTTGTGTCCTCCTTCGAGACACCAGAATCACACCATGATAGTATTACACCAGCAATAGAACCTGTGGTCTCTACTCCAGCAGAATTAGTCTTACCACCACCAGTGGCAACCAATGCTCCTCGCATGACTACTCGGTTGATGAACAACATTCGGAAGCCAAACCCAAAGTACGGTCTCACTGCTGTACTTCGGGAAGTCGAACCAGAAACTCATATTCAAGCTCTCAAAGATAAGAAATGGCGAAACGCAATGAGCACGGAATATGATGCATTTGCCCGGAATGACACATTTGATCTTGTTGATCGTTCCTTGGCAAAATATATTGTTGGCTCTAAATGGATTTTTTGAATTAAACGCTTACCTGATGGTTCTGTTGACAGGTACAAAGTTCGACTTGTTGCAAAAGGCTTTCATCAACGCCTTGGTGTTGACTATCATGATACATTCAGCCCAGTCATTAAGCATGCCACCATTCGTCTTGTACTTGGCACTGTTGTTGCTCATGGTTGGCCGCTACAACAACTTGATGTCAATAATGCCTTCCTTCAAGGACCTTTAAATGAAGAAGTCTATATGTTGCAGCCACCAGGAATGATTGACAAGGATAAACCCAATCACGTTTGTCGTCTCAAGAAGGTAGTCTACGGTCTTAAACAGGCACCAAGGGCTTGGTATACCGCACTCAAGAACTTTCTTACCAGCATTGGCTATAAAAACTCTCTTGCTGACACGTCGGTGTTTGTTCTTCAGACGGGTAACGACTTTGTCTACATATTAATTTATGTAGATGACATCCTCATTACCGGTACGTCTATGTCTGCTCTGAGTCGTGTTACTGATCTTCTTGCGGCAAAATTCTCTCTTAAATATCTCGAAGAGCTCTCATATTTCCTTGGCATGGAGGCTTCTCGCACCTCTACTGGATTGCATCTCACGTAAACCAAATACATCACTGATTTGCTCCGAAAGACAAAGATGGCTGATGCAAAACCTGTTGTAACGCCGATGTCCTCATCTCAGACTCTGACACTCTCCTCTGGTGAACTTCTTTCGGACCCTACCGATTATCGCGCCACCGTTGGAAGTCTTCAATATCTCGGCCTTACTCGTCCCGACATCGCTTTTGCTGTCAATCGACTTTCCTAGTATATGCATCAACCACGAACCTCCCATTGGGAAGCCGTCAAGCGGGTTCTTCGGTATCTCGCTGGCACCCCTTATAAAGGCATCTTCTTCTCGGCTTCCTCACCTCTTAATCTACATGCATATTCGGATGCTGATTGGGCCGGAAATCGTGATGATTACACTTCCACCGGTGCTTACATCGTATACCTTGGGAAACAACCAATCTCTTGGTCTTCAAAAAAGCAAAATGGAGTTGCTTGCTCCTCAACGGAGGCTGAGTATCGTTCTCTCACTGCAGCTGCGTCTGAACTGGCTTGGCTCACTTCTTTGATGACTGAATTGGGGTTGAAATCCACTAATACACCTGTTCTCTATTGCGATAACATTGGTGCTACATATCTCTCAGCAAATCATGTGTTCCACTCTCGAATGAAGCATCTTGCATTGGATTATCACTATGTTCGGGAACAGGTTCAAGCTAAGACTCTTCGAGTCTCTCACATCAGTTCTCAGGACCAGCTCGCTGATGCCTTAACCAAGCCGCTTCCGCGTTCTCGGTTTATTGATCTCTCCTCCAAGATTGGACTCTATCACCACCGTACATCTTGCGGGGGCGTGTTAGTATAATTAGTAATGACAGTTAACATCTCTCTTTGACTTGTCTCTTCGTGTTAATCAGTTCATTGAATCTTTGTATCTGATTCATCTTATCTCTTTGACTGCTGTAACTATAAATCATCTCTTCTATCTTAATGAAACATATCAGTTTTACAATTACTCAACATGATCTCGGCTATGGAAGGTCATCACAGTGTGTGGCCAGCTGGTTTAAGAGGTGGTTTACTTCGATTTGGCTTGAATCAAGTTGTTAAGAAAGTTATAACCGTTCTGTTTTATCTGCTTCTTTAGGCACTCAGATTTTAGAATTGTGAGATTGCTACTGCGATTTCTTGTGTAGTCTCTGGAAACTATATAACATATTGAAATGTTGGATTGATTTGGCCAGGACATAGAGACTAAATAGGGAGATCTTGAACTGGTAACATGTGTTCTTTCTTCTTCTTCTTGTTTCTTATACTCTGTCAAAACAGAGTTCTTGGTGTGTTCTTTGATTTGAGTTTCGTGAGCTATAGTGTTCGAGGTTGAGATGAGATCTCATATAACTCAAACTGGCTAGTTGGATTTTTTTACTCGTGACTTTTACTCAATTGCTTACCACTCGCTCAAGATTGGACTATTATCAATTTGTTTAGTCTGATAGTAACAACGAAAGATGTAGTTTCAGGGTGTAAAAAACAAAAACAAAACAAAACAAAACAAAAGATTTAGTTAACTCGTAAATTTAAAAGATTTATTCAGATTTCATTACATACAAATTTAAATTTCTTACACCTTCATATCATATGAAGATGAATGAATACAGAAGCTGTTGAGCTTAAATGAATTTGAGACCATAATATTTTTGAAAAAGAATTAAATGAATTTGAAAATATTTAGGAATGTCATCATAGCTGAAATTCAAGCCGAACTCATCATGTCTCATACTAAAATTGATCACAAAACTAGCTTTAGATTACAACATATATACTCGTATTCTTACCTAGGGTTCAATATATATTGTTAGTCAAGTGTTTCAAATATGTTCATATTTGAAGTTGGACGGTGGATACATATATTTCAACAAAGGAAGGAAGGTTTTCAACTTTTGTTGGCTCTCACCAACCCCTAACTCTCCTATAAATACTAACCCAAAGGTGAGAATCAAATCATCCCAAACA
>VBRH01001168.1:26298-40873 GCA_014578085.1 Cardamine resedifolia | reverse complement strand
AATGGCGCAGGTAAAGGAAAGGATAAAGCTAGCTGAAACTCGTGGAACTGCGGTGACGGTTCAAGATGACATACCAGGAGAGTGTTTTATTTAATTATTTATCGATGTTGTTGTTGGTTGTTTCCGCAAATCGTTAGGTTGCTAGTGGATTGGTTCGAATTTATTGGTGTATAATAAATCGTTATTGCTGAGTTGTTTATTTGTTTCGTCTGCCATGAGTTATTAGTATTTATGGAAATATTAATATTATTTAAAAAAAAAAAATCGGGTCGGGACGTTTCATTACCAACTACACCCAATACAGCGTCAAGGTTACTGAATAAATTGGTAGACCAAAGGTTGATATAATTGTCAAAAAGTAAAATATAAGTACGAATCTCCTTGGAGGACTAATGCAAAAATATATCCAGGTACAAAAAATCAGAATACTATACATTTTCTAAATATACTAATACTACAATACTACCTGAGCTCAAATTGGGAGAAATTTTGACTTTTATGCTTTCCTTAATGACATATCCTTCTTTTGAAATTTCCAGAAATAAGCTCACCATCAACACCACCTAACATGAAAAACAAAACACACACAAATCAATAATAGATTCAGAGATGACTATACCTCGAAAAATGAACATATACTTCATAAATGACTTCACCAGTCACCATCAACACCACCTAAAATGAAAAAGAACACATAAATAAACAATAGATTAAGAGATCACTATGCCTTCAAAAATGAATTTTCACAATTAAAGTACACAAAAAAAGAAAATAAATGGTTAGGACCTGTGAAAAGTGAAAATATGTCAAATACTCTTTGCCTAGTTCTCATTACTGCTGCCACAAGTGAAGCATATTCTCATCTTGGATCTTGTTTTTTTTCCCTTAAGCTTCACATGAATCTAGATGAGTAAGATTAAATTCTTCCTCATATCCAAAAAAAGCATTCGACAGTTCGAAATTGATTTCATACCTAAAACGCACCAGAAATGAATTGAAGTTTGATCATTTTCTGAGTTTTCACAGCTACTTCAATTTATGAAGAGGATGAAAACACTCCTAAATCAAGCGACTGAAAATAGAAACAAAACATAAAAACGGACAAAGAAAATGTAACTTCTATTATAAAAAAAACAGAAGATTTAAGTAAAAGGAAAGATTGAAGACAAATACCTGGGAGAAAGGATTCAACTTAAAACGCTTGAAGATAAAACTCTTTTGTGATGGACCTGCAAATAACAGCATGCATTATGTAATTCTGATTTCAGAACATTTCATAAGATTACTGTTTACAATATAATTTCAAAACCATTGTGATCAAATGTCCAGAAATAGGTTTCTTACATTAATTTTCTGCCTTTCTATCTAACATTATGTCCCTTTTTCAGAGCTATGGATTGCGGTGTTTTAAACTGCAAATCCTACGGAACCATACAAATGAGGGATTTCACCAATGTATTTATGGATATAAAATAGTTTAACATTTGCGAACATACAAATGACTCCCTGCGTTTATAGTCTTGCCATTGCTCCTTCTCGACCTGCAGAGAAAGAGAGAGAGAAAATAACACATACCAAATCAGTGAAATGAAGGGTCAAAATCAACGGTTAGGGCTCAGTCTCGCTTCAAATCTCAAACCTTTTGCGTTTGCCTTTCATATTTCTTTTTTCTTTTCCCCGTAGTTTCTCAACAATCATTTTCTTCTTTCTGGTTCTCCTGTGAATGGAATTAAATGCCAGCAATATATCCTTAACATTGCTAAAGTAGAGTAGCATTAGGCTTGATTCTTCTTTTTAAGATTACCAATGTTAATGTAAGAGTAAATGACTCTCAACTGAGAAGCCTTGTTGCTTGGTTACTTTAGTCGAAAAGCTATTCTCTTCTTTGTCCTCCGTGTGGTAAAATCAAAATGCTGAAAGTTAAAGGCTTGCTTTGCAGGTCAAGAGCCTGATTTCTTGCGAACAAAATAAATATGAAACACCAAATTAATTTATCTATCTAGAAGCATTGTGGATTCGAATAAAGTAGTCAAAGACTGTTTTTTCAAATTAGCAATGTCACTAAAACTCAAATGCGTTATTTAAATGTTACCATGTCTTGATGATCCCAAACCTTATGTGAGTGTCTTGTGGACATCCTTTCTCCCTTATTTTCCCATTAATTTTCCTATGAGCACGTAAGGCAGATTCTGCTCACTCCTAGCCATCAAAAGATGAAACATTTAAATTTCAAGGCAATCACAACAAAATTAACTGCTTTATTGGAAAAAAACACATTGTAGAAAGATGTGTATGTAATGTCAAAATTAATAAAAATCGAGAAGACCTTATTGTATTAGAGCCTAAACAAGGTTAGCAACTAGTATATCCCACAGGAAAATATTTTCTTATCTGGTGATAAAACAACGTGCTGCCATTCCGTCACTGCAGTATCAGGTGGACACGTAGGATTATTACAAATGGATCTTCTAACTTGACCATCCTATTCTTCAGCAGTATGCCACGGCTATATCTGAAAGATCACATTAAGACAACAATGAAGTTCCTGAGAATTCGAGTCTAAAGCATGAGTGATCAATACGATAGAAACCACGAAACAAAGACATTTGTATGAAAACAAAGCTTACTCATTAGTGTGAGTGGAATCATCAGCCAACAAGACGTTCCGGAGTTGCACAAGTGTGCTGGCAAGAAGACCCTGCATACATGAGTATGATGCAAACATTTAAGGATAACATCTTTTGAAAAAGTGAATGTTTACACCAACAAGACTTCTTCCTTGATGAGAGCCTGAAACTTAACAGGTACAGCAGCAGTCTCTTCATGAGCTTTAGATGTTCAGGAGTCTCGATCTGTGTTCTTTTTCAAACAATAACCTATAACTATCGAATACAATTAAGAAATCAAGCTGGAGAGTTAGTTATTAGAAGTGAGTAAGGAAGTTAAACAAGTCCAGAGTAGCTAAGGAAGTTAAGTAAGCAAACTAAGCATAAAAGCAAGTAATCAAGGAAGAAAACAAGAAAGCAAACAATTAATCAAAGAAGCAAGTAAGGAAGCACACAACTTAGCAAGGAATTAAGTAAGAAAATAAGGAACCAAGCAAGAAAGTGAACAACGAATCAAGGAAGCAAGCAAGTAAGGAAGCACACAACTGAGCAAGAAAACAAGGAAGCAGGCAATAGAGTGAACAACGAATCAAGAAAGCACACAACTCAACAAGGAATCAAGTAACAAAATAAGGAAGCAAGCAAGAAAGTAAAAAACAGAATCATGGAAGCAAAACAAGGAAGCAAACAATAGAGTGAACAACGAATCAAGGAAGCACACAACTCAACAAGGAATCAAGTAACAAAATAAGGAAGCAAGCAAGAAAGTAAACAACAGAATCATGGAAGCAAGTAAGGAAGCTAGCAATCACACATGGAACTAAGGAAGAAAGAAACAACAAATTGAGAAAAGAGACAGAACATCAAAGTGTAAAAGCAAACTCAAAAGACCAAACATAAGAAGAGGATTTATGAAAAACATACCTGAAACAGAGGAAAAATGAAAAAGGCAAGAACAGACTTGACAAAGAATAAAGGAAGCAAGCAAGTACGAAGGAAGTTAGTTTAGGAATCAAATAAGTAAGCAAAAGAAAAATAAAAACCGACAAAAAATGAAGAAAGCAAGTAAGTGAACAACGAAGTAAGTGATTGAGAATAACCCATATAACATTCCTTGGTTTTTGAGATATGTCACATTAGACTATCAAACCTGTTGCTGCTGAAGAAAAGAGACACAACATCAAAGTGGAAAAGCAAACTCAGAAGACCAAACAGAAGAAAAGGATTTAAGATCAACATACCTGTAAGAGGGGAAAATGAATAAGGCAAGAACAGACTTGACAGAGTTTGGTACGCCTCTTGAATGATTTCTAAAAGCTTCATTGTGAAAAATTTGGTAATTTCCTTGGTATAACAACTACGAACAAAAAAAATCCCAGAAGACACAGACAAAATTATATGTGAACAAATTATCATAATTTGAATGTTGGAGTCGTATGGGTAAACACATTCGGTGAGAAATAAGCTATCAGAGGATGCTTATTCTCCGCTACTATTAATGCAGTTTCATGTTGATTAATAATTTAATATCGATGATTATTTAATTTAAGCTATTGAACATTCAAATACGATTTAATTTGAATGAGTCCATAATGAGTCAGAGAATCTCAATGTATTAAATCTCAAGTCAGGGGAAGACTTGGTTGTGCGAATTTGTAACGTTAACAAAATCGCTGTCTATCGAATAATAAATTAGGAGTGGATTCATGCTGATATGAGATATTCCCAATCCAGTTCGGTCCACCTAACCCTTACACATTTTCTCGATGTATTAGCATATTAGGATTAAAGAGAATTGTGGTTTTTTTTTTCTTTTGCTTTCTGTCAGTTATGAGATCATGTTTTTTTTTTTTTTTTTAAATGGACTTTTAACAAAAATTAACAACAGTTTTGCAACCAAAACTTGTAACAAAGGTGTTTTGAACACAATTACGACATAATTATTTTGATTTTGTCATAAATTTGTGACGGAAATATTATGTCGCTAAAACCCGATACACTAATTAAAAAATGTGTTCAACTATCCTTTTTTCTTTTGGGATAAAATGTAAATATTATTTAAAAGAAGTTTGAGTGATACAATTTGTATAACAAGGTTTTGGTTCTATGCCCAAAAAAAAAAACAACTAAAGATGGTATGACAACTCTACCTATTACTAAAATCTGAGAAAAGAGATAAAATGTGACTACGGTCATAGTTCTGCTTTCTATAAACCATATATAAGTCCGCAAGAGTAGAATTGAGCACCTATTAATCCTAATCCTGACCAAAACGTATGTATCGAAAGCTTTGGACGCAAATTTTGTTAGTAATTTGCGTTAAATTAAGGGAGAATTACTAAATTAACTCATAAAAAGGTTAAGTACTGGATAGTTTGAGAAAAATATGTGTTAATTGAGTCATTAACTTTCAATTTTTTTATATTTAATTGGTCTTTTGAATAATATTTTTGAAAGTAATTGGTAAACTAGACAGTTTACTATTTAAATTTTGCTAAATGAATAGTTTGTACTGTTTATGTACCTTTTGCATCAAGTTATCCGAGGATGCGTCCTTGAGCCTTCCATAGAAGCGAAGATTTAACGTTTAGCCCCCAAACATCAAAATTTAACAGACGAATTTAATCAATTCATAAGCAAGAGTAACAAAGATTTAGGGTTTATACCCAAACATCAAATTTCAAGGCGCAAGATGAAAATCAGACGAACTTAATCAATTTTATGCAATGACTCAAAAAACGATTAACAAATTTCTACCTATGTTTATGTAAATGACTAAAGGATTCGCTGAGAAAGAGATAAAGAGATACCAAATCTGTGAAATCATCGGTTAGGACTCAGTCTCGGTTATGCGATTGCCTTGCAGGTTTGATTTCAAAACTTTAGAGCGAGAGAAGAAGAAGAAAGACCCAACGTTCTTCGAACAATGGCTATTTTTTTTATTTCTGTAACCGACTTTATTTTATATAGTGAATCAATTTCATTCTTCGTATTTGAACATTTCAAAAACAAAATTTGAGATGAATGAAAAATCCCAATACGAGAAAAGCCCATTTCAACAATGAAAGCCTAATATGATGATTGGTGTTACCGTTTAAAAACTAAAATAAAAAGGATATTCCTAATATTTTTTAAAACATTCTAAAAAGTGTAAAAGTTTAAATAAAATATTTATATATATATATATATATATATTATATCCTTCACATCACAATTACATGTAAAATAGTTATATATAATTTATTATGTTATTATATTTACACACAAGACTCTCATCTGAGGAACATGGTGAATAATATAAAAATTGCAGAGTTAAAAAAATATTATTTTAAGATGCTATCGTTGAAAAAACATTTTTGAAAAAAACAATGGTAACTATATTATTGGAATTTTTTATGAATCTAAAATTTTATAGTTTAGCTTTTAGAATTTGTAAAGAGTATTAGGAATTTTTATTTTTTTGAATATTTTAATATTTTTGAATTATATTTTTATTTTTTCGAAATTTTTTTATTGTTTAGAATTAATTTAGAATTACTTTAGATTTTTTCTACAATCTTAGATTTTAAAAAGAATTTTATATGTTTTCATAATTTTAAAAATGCTTTTTTAACGTCTTGTTTTTATTAGGAAATGTTTACAAATCGTTTGACAAATACCTCCTAATACAATATGGAGGGTATACAAAGGTTTGAGATGGTACATGTTGATCATACACAGATTTTGCTAATTTATCTCCTTCATTATTGCATTCTTTCTGCGGATATCAGTAATGAGATCCTCCATTGTAATGAATGTAGTTTTTTGTTGATGATATCAAAAAGCGTCTTGCAATATCCTTCCTTAATAATTTGTAGATATCCTCGACACCAAGTTGCTTGTAGGACATGTAGAAAAGTGATTATTTCAGCTTCTAATGGAAAAGATGCTTGCTTTAGTTGATAACAAGGCGATAAGTACCGCTATCATCTCGGATAATCCATCCCACTCCTATGCAACCGTTTTGATAATTAAAATCTCAAACGTTATTTAATCATTGATTCAATAAACTCCAGTGACTAGAAATTTGGATGGCTTGTAGAGAAATGAATTAAAAGATAAATCATCTTATTAAAATTATTAAAATATGTTTCTATTTTTAAAGTAATTTAATTTTTAAATTTTGTCAATATATATTCTTTATAACTATATTCATAGTATTATTTTCAATAATATGACATAAATAAAAGAAAAATGACACATAATATTTTAATATTTTAAACATAATTTAATCTTAAAATATTCTTTCAATATATATTAAAATTATTTTTACAAAAACTTATATAAATAACACTAAAATTATAAATAAAATATATATGTTTATAATAAACCAAAATAAAATATAATACAAACCTTCTTAATACTCTTTCTACTTATAAAATTGAATAAGCACAAAAATGTATTAAACAAATCAATATACTATATAAAAGTTGAGGCTATAGTGTTCTTAGGGCGTCCACATAGAATTTAAGAAACGCAATCTAATTGATCCACGTCAATGTTTAACATAAATTCTCACAAAAACTTACCAAAATTGTTAAAAAAAAAAAATCAATGTCTGTCAAAAACATAAAAAGAAAATTATCGCCAAACTAGGCAACAAAATAATAAAAATTATGCTTTAATTTCTTATTAAAAACAAAATAATATAAATTACTCAAAATAATGAGTTTAGTCTATAATGAAATTATGTATTAATTTCTTATTATTGAATAAAAATATATTTTTCATAACTTCATATTTTTGTGATAGTTAATTATGAAATTATTTAATATTAAAATATTATAAAAAAATATTTGGCCTTTGAAATAAAGGCATTCGGTCGAATAATAGTTATGAATCCATGTTAATACTATATATATTGTATATAGATGAAGGAGAATAACAAAGGAGAATAAGCCCTAAATAAAAACTTAGAAAAAGGAGGAAGAACAAGAAGAGAAACATCTACAAAAAATGAAGAAATAAAAGAGACATCCAAAAATGTTTAATAATTAATAATATCAATGACATTTTCATCATTACCATGCCTGAGAAAAAAATTAAAAAATCAATATTAAGATTCAAAATCTTAACAAGATTACAAAATATTAGAAAACATCATGTCGTGGAAGGGAAAAAGACGCCCACATAGTTTTAAGGTGAATCATATGTCATGGTTTTAATATTTTTATTCAATATTTTTGGTAAAAAAATTTACATAATTTTTGCAAGTGTAATAAACTCTCAAGACTCATTTGTCTTTTTTTTTTATGAGATTTATCTAATTCGTGATGCAAAAAGGATAATCTGAGAAATTCATCAACTTGAATAGATGAAGCCTACTGACGTAAGTATATCATACAGTTTAGAAGAAAGAACTCAAGAATATCAAAAATCATCGTTTTTGGATTCAACTAATCTTCTTTTGACTATCCTAAAGTAAAAAATAGTTAATAAATAAATAGTTCTAAATGATATTACACAGTTGATGAATCCATGTATTGCAATGTTAAAGTGTGTAAAAGAAAAAGAAACTACTCTTTAAATTTTCTGAACCATTGACCCATTTTTTCTCAAGTTGGTGCCAAGAAAAGTAAGGGTAATGAAAAGTCACGAAAGAGTTTGTATATCGACAAGGGAAAGCCAAGGTTTATTTGTAAAATATCATCATCAGCAAAAGAAATAGCAAAATATGTTATGTAAATGTATGTTTGTAGTTGAAAATGGAAAAAAAAAACAAAATTATAAAATTTCTAAACAAATAAACGTATATAAAGATATTCTATAAGTTTTAAGAGTTTGCATACCGGCAAGAGAAGATCAAGATCATGAACATGTCAAACAATAAATTGAGTCCATGTAGCAGCTAGATTAGCAAAAAAATTAACTTAATTTAATTATTCTCTAAACATAAACTATCAACGTTATTAGAATATTATTGTGTTTTATGATATTCAGTTTCGTAAAAGCTGTATACATGTAATCTTTTTTTAGCATACAATTATGAATGGGTGATTTTTAATTCAAATTATAAAACCATTGTCGTTAATAAATTAATATTTTTTAAAAATGTATTTATTAAAACATTCCATATGGTAATCAAAATTGGAAAAAAAAGAATAAATACTAAATCAATTTTTAAAAACTCAAAAATACAAAAACGTTAGATGAATAAGTGATAGCTTAAGAAAAAATCATCACAAGCAAAATAAATAAACCTATCTTAGGTAGATGTATATTCATATTTGAAAAATGGAAAAAAAAAGTAGATGAAAATTACTTTCAAACAAATACAAATTAAAAGAAGTATAAACGGAAAATTATCGGAATGGTCATTTACAAATAAAAAGAGAGAGATAAAAATGTTAGAGGAATAACTGATGTTTAAGAAAAAGACTATAACTGACAAAAGAAATAATAAAATATATTATGGATATGTCTATTTGTATTTGAAAAATAAAAAATAATTTTAGAAAAGTTTCAAGTCAAATAAAAATTAAAAAAAAAAGAGAATATGAAAATTATTGTAATTACTATTTGTAAACTTTTTAAGAAACAAGCTAACACATAAATGAAGAGAAAATCACACATATGTAAATATATTTAAATTGAAAATAAAAAAAATTAGGTACAAATATGAAAAACTAAAATCACTTATAAATAAATTTAGAATTTAAAAAGAAATTATAAATGAAAGTAAACTCAAAAATGACAAAACAAAATCCTATAAAACAGAAAATAAGAAGACAAACAATATATTGCATGATAAACATATTTTGAATGCATATAATATCGTATACATATTTCATATCATAAATTTTAGGAAAAAGATTTGCTAAAAAAAATATGAAAAATCTTTAAAATATGACAAAATATATATGCTCAAAATCATGTTTCTAATTGGAAAAAGATCTTACTATGTATATGAGTTATTATTTAAAAAATAACACATGAAAAACGTATAATAAATTAAGAAAAACAAATTAAAATACAAATATACCAAATAGTAATAACTGACTATTTATAATCAATTTATTTCTATATTTACATTACTATAATTTTCAAACTATGTAATTTTATTGAATTATTAGATATAATTATATTTTGATAATTTAAGGATTAAAGTCACAACAATTTGTTTTCAAAAACTAGATATATATTGAAACGCTCCGACCCATTTTTTAATAATATTAATATTCTTATTAATACTAATAACTCCCAGCCGCGTAAAACAATTAATTAACTTATCCATAAACAACATTCGACGATTTATTATAACTCAATAAATTTGAAATCAACTAACAACCTAACGGTTTAAGGAAAACCAAACAACAACATCGATAATTAATAAATAAACACCCCTCCCGGTATGTCATCAACATAAAATAAAATAAAATAATAAAATATTAAAACTTGACTAAGAAGTCACTAACTAAAATGAAATCACAAAACGACAAAACTGAAACGTGAACACCAACATCGTTGTCTTCTTCTTCTTCCTCGCCGTCTCTGCAACTCCAACTCACCACCACCGAACAACACCATCAACGTTCCTCTCACACCACTGTCTTGCATCCCAGCCACCTCTGATGATCACAACCTCCACGCCTCGCTGTCTCGAGACCACCACGCTCACGGCGTGGCGTCCCCTGCCCTTCACGTCGCCTCATCAACACTCCTTCCCGATCAAGACACCCGTGTCCACCTAATCAACAGAGAAAGAAGAGGAATCCTTACCGTGATGCAGAACTCTCTTTCCCTCCATGACCACGACACTCCTCGCCGGCGCTCCCTTGATCACTTTCTAATGATCTCTTCCCCGTAACACAAACGACTCGGTTGCTAGGTGAAGCTTCTCCTTGCTCTGATCCGTGATGAAGATGAGGAACATGAAGATGAGGCGTGAGTTTAATCACGAGGAGTTTAGGGTTTCTTTTCCCTAATCTTCCAGAATTTCGAAAACACACCTCCAACTCTTGATCCTTACACATTAACCCCGCAACTCCTTATTTGATCAAATAAACCCAACTCAAGTTTCTCAACTAATCGAAAACACCCCTAACTTTTGGATTCTCAACTAAAACACCCTCACAACAAAAATTACGGATGTTACAATTCTCCCCCACTAACATAGATTCATCCTTGAATATAACATTCCAGCGAACATCCACAGCATTGCACAACCGCTATTCTAACTCAGCATAGTCTCATGACCATAACGTTTACGGCATAGCCTTTCGGCTAATATTTCAACACTGCATTGTCTATACTTAGTTCAAATACTCTCAGAATCCTATACCACAAGACCCCACTTGATTTGAATAAACTACGCATACCGGATCCCCGGAACAGCTCAGCGCAGTAAGAATAACAAGCATCTCGGAGTCCAGCGTGACCCGATCAGCAAGAACTATGCCTACCAGATCTCCAGAACAGCTCAGCGCAGTAAGAATGACAAGAATCTCGGAGTCCAGCGTGACCCGATCAGCAAGAACTACGCCTACCGGATCCCCAGAACAGCTCAGCGCAGTAAGAATGACAAGCATCTAGGAGTCCAACGTGACTTGATCAGCAAGAACTACGCCTACCGGATTCCTGGAACAGCTAAGCGCTGTAAGAATGACAAGCATCTCGGAGTCCAGCGTGACCCGATCAACAAGTCCAGCAAGATTCTAAGATCTCCTAGTGGCTTACCGAGATAGCATCAAGAATCACACAAAAAACCGACCGGTAAACACCAGACAGCGATGAGATTCCACAACACGGAACCCCATCAAACAGCATTAGGACAAGTCCTAATCAGTCAAACCAAGTACTAGGATCAACACGACACGATCCTTACAGCCGAACTAAGTATAAACAAACACAACAGCACAACATATTCAATAAAAACTCCGCTTCCTCCTAAATAGCCTGACTCCACGGTCAAGTACCTCCAGAGGCCTCGCCTCTACAACTATACTTGGCAGAAGATCAGATGAAATCTCAGCCATCACCTGATAATCCTTATGTAAGCATTTCTTCAGCTTTGATTCGTGGAACACCTTATGAAATGCCCGCATCGCATCTGGCCACTCCAGCCTATACGCAACCGGCCCAATACGCTTCAATACCCTAACATGACCTATATACCAAGGACTCAGCTTAGTCTCGGGAATAGACCTGTTCGGGCTTCTCAGCATGGCGATCTTGAGATACACCATATCTCACACAACAAACTCCAACTCCTTTCTTCGCTTGTCAGCGTAGCTCTTCTGCCTATCTTAGACCTCCTTCATGTTCAGCTTAACAACACGGATCTTCTCCGTAGTCTCCAGCATAAAAAATCGGCCCCCAGCAAATTTCTCTCCCCCACTTGAGTCCAGCACAGTGGTGTCCTGCATGGCCTACCATAGAGAGCCTCAAATGGTGTCATACCGATACTAGCCTGGTAACTATTATTGTACCCAAACTCCACCAAACTCAACTGGTCGAACCAATGTCCGCCTCAATCCAGCACACATATCCGTAATAAATCCTCCAATGTCTGGATAGTGCGCTCTGACTGTCCATCCGTCTGCGGATGGTAAGATGTACTCATGTGTACCTTAGTGCCCATCTCCCTCTGAAAAGCTCTCCAAAACAACGATGAGAACTTTGGATCCCGATATGACACTATACTCACTGGTACCCCCATGCACCTTCACAATCTCGCTGACATATCTCCTAGCCAAGACCTCAGCTCCACCTCAGCTCTATCGGTCTTCTTGATAGCCAGGAAATGTGCCGACTTGGTCAACCTATCGACGATGACACAAATAACATCCTTGGTTTGCGAAACCAGCAGACCAACCACGAAATCTATGGTGATCATGTCCCACTTCCACTCTAGAATGGGTAAACTCCTCAGCAAATCGCTCGGAACCTTATGCTCAGCCTTCACCAACTGGCAGGTATCACACCCGACAACCCAGCTGGTAACATCCTTCTTCATCCCTACCCACTGATAATACCGTTTGAGATCACGGTACATCTTGGTAGCTCCTGTATGAATCGAGAATCGACTCTGATGCGCTTCCCTAAGAATTTCTTACCCAAGCAAGTCATCCTTCGGTACACAAACACCCTGCTATGCAATAATATGGTCCCATTGCTGGATTCCTCATATTATGACTTCTCTGCTCTAGAAGCCGCAACCAACTCCGCATCCAACTCCTGTGCGGCCCGCACTCTGCTCAGAATATCGACCGATTAGCCGCCTCTAAACCCAGCGGCTCAGACTCCTCAGATACATCACATAACCGTAAGGTACTCAACATGCCCACTAGAGTCTCTGCATATCTCTCTGTATCATAGATCACCCACCTCTGGCTCAAAGTATCAGCTACGAGATTAGCTTTACCGGGATGGTAAGCTATCTCCAGATCGTAATCTACAACCAACTCCATCCAGCGCCTCTGCCTCAGGTTCAGCTCGGGCTGAGTAAAGATGTACTTCAGACTTTTATGGTCCGTGAACACCTAAACTTTCCCGACATACAAATACGACCTCCAGATCTTCAGCGCGAACACTACCGCTGCCATCTCCAAGTCGTGGGTATGATAGTTGCACTTATGCTTCCTTAACTACCGCGAACATAGGCAATCACCCTCCCCTGCTGCATAAAAACACATCCGAGTCCCAGCCTAGACGCGTCAGTGTACACAACATACGGCTCATCTAGCTCTAGCAAAGCTAACACCGGCGTGCTAACCAACATCTCCTTGAGCTTCAAAAAGCTCTCCTCACACTGCAGTGACCACACAAAAGTAACGTCCTTCCCTGTAAGCTTAGTTATAGATTGAGCCATGCTGGAAAAAACTTTGACAAACCTCCGGTAATAACCAGCCAGCCCAAGGAAACTCCGAATCTCCGTCGCATTCCTCGGTCTCGGCCACTCTTCTATCGCCCGAATCTTCTTTGGGTCCATAATCACTCTGCTCTCTGAGACAACATGCCCCAGAAAACCCATCTTCCACTGCCAGAAACTGCACTTGCTCAGCTTAGCAAACAGCTGCTGCTCCCGCAGTTTCTCTAAAACTCTTCTCAGGTGGCTCGTGTGCTCCTCATGACTCTTAGAATACACTAGAATGTCATCGATAAAGATAATGACGAACTCATCCATATACTCCTGGAAGACCCCGTTCATCAACCTCATAAACGCAGCTGGCGTATTAGTCAACCCAAACGGCATCACCATAAACTCGTAGTGCCCGTATCTTGTCCTGAAAGCCGTCTTCCGAACATCAACCTCAGCTATAGGAATCTGGTGGTATCCAGAAGCCAAATCAATCTTGGAGAACCACGTAGCTCCGCCCAACTGATCCAACAACTCTCCAATCCTCGGCAGCGGATACTTATTCCTCACGGTGACACGGTTAAGCCCCCGATAGTCGATGCACAACCGGAAACTCTTGTCCTTCTTCTTCACATACAAGACCGGTGCTCCCCACGGTGAATTACTCGGTCGGATAAAACCATTCTCCAATATGTCCCCCAGCTGCTTTTTAACTCACCCATCTCAGCTGGAGTCATCCTGTATGGAGCCTTAGACAATGGTAAGGTCCCCGGTTCCAACTCGATTGTAAAAGGGTCAGACCTCGACAGTGGTAACCCTTTCAACGGCTGGAACACATCCTTGAACTCCCGAACAACTTCAATATCCTGTAACACCGACTCCCCGACTTCACTTGACATCGAGATAGTCGCCAGATATGCCTTACAACCCTGCTCAATCAGCCGCTCGGCCTGAATAGCCAAACCACTATGCTCCCGAAAACCGGTCGCACCCCCTGGTAAATCAACCTCCTGCCTACTCCTTCAAAAATGACTCAGCCGTCTATGACAATCGAGATGAGCCTTGAAATTTCTCAGCCAGTCCATACCCAAAATGACGTCATAAAGCTCCACCGGACAGACTATCAAGTCAG
>VBRH01001168.1:0-20783 GCA_014578085.1 Cardamine resedifolia | reverse complement strand
TTGGCTAGCCAAATGTTGATGCATCACTTATGTCGATGCAGGTAAAGAATAAAGCGTGATCGTGGAATCGAGGCGGTGAGGAGGAGGATGATTAGGACTCGGGTGTGTTTATGTTGTTTCCGCTGTGTATTGAACGGTTAGCTCGTGTTGAGCAATAAACGGTGTTGTTGTGTAATATTATTTATGGGAATAATATTTTTAAAAAAAAAAAAAAATTGCGGTTGTGTCAGATACATTAACGCATTGTAATTTGTCAATGCAGTTGTGTACTCTTAAATATGTGATATGATTTGCCCTTGGCCTATATGACGTCTTCCACTTTCATGAACTTTCTTTCATAAATCAAAACATTTTTCCCTTCCTTTTTTATTAATGAACAAAGCCCAAACTTTTTGTTTGTTTTGGAATTAAATATGAAAAATAAAAATTTCCAAAATAACATGTATTTTTAGAATGAATTAACTTTCAAGAGATATACAAGAATCCATTCTAATCTCTAGAAAGAAGAGAAAAATCCAAATGTATTCCTTATAAAAGGAAACAGAGCGAACAAAGAGGAGAGACACAAAAACCTATAGAGAGAGACTTACATAGCGGCAATAACCTAACCTAGTTTTTTGTGTCTTGTTCTTTGTTTGTTCTAAACCTTACTCATAAATATATAAAGAAGATATTACATTTTGTTTCTATTTTGTTCAATTTTTTACTCTTCACTCGAACCGGCTACAATAGAAAATCAGCGAAGACGAGTCGAATCGAAGTAAATAGGGAATCAAACTCCACATTAGTTTGGGATTACGAGGTGACCCCCAGTTCGAAGTGAAAAGGTGAACATTTGTAGAGGTTCGAAGACGACGGAAAGGCCCAAAGAAAGTCCAGTTCAATTCAAAAGTCAAGATTTTATGACGTTTAAAGGCAGAATCAAAACCGACATATTTAAAGTGATTCATGGAAATAATTAGCAACATTTAATTTTCTATTTTTATAAATATAGTCCTACAACACTTTGTAACGGGGATTCTTTTTCGACAATCTTTGGAGCTATAAACATTTTCTATTAACTTACTTAAAATAATACAATTTCTTTTACAAATTATTATGTATATTTTGAGTGTTGATCCAGTATCCACATTTTGGCGCCTTCTGTGGGGATAAGAAGCCTCAATTTTTAAGCTCCCCATCCAAATCCAAATCATACCTGACGAAGTCAACATTTCTGATGCCCTCAAAAAGCTTCTCGAAAACACGGCGACCTTGACTACCAAGATCACCAACTTGGAGAGTGATATAACAACAATGAGAGTCGCTCAGGTAACTTTAAGTTAATATAACAC
Source organism: Cardamine resedifolia (assembly GCA_014578085.1). NCBI lineage: Eukaryota > Viridiplantae > Streptophyta > Magnoliopsida > Brassicales > Brassicaceae > Cardamine > Cardamine resedifolia. Next base: position 19,449 of record VBRH01001168.1, on the reverse strand, counting down.
AACTTTATCAGCTCGTTTGGAATATATGGTTGCAGGAACCAACTCTAGGAATGCACCCTCGGCGTTCACTCTTTTCATCCCCTAGAGTTCGCAACTCTAAAGCGATCGGGAATCCTACATCACCTGGGGTAGCGATGGACCCGGTGGACAGAGTACACGACCAGCATATTGACAATAATAACGAACCGGTGGGCGAGGGAACGAGAATCCCCTAGCCGAGTTTGACAACGTACGGTGAGAACTAAGGGAGATGAACTTGAAATTCCATCAAGCTACCAGTTCGACACCTGAGATCGATAGGGTAATCGAAGAAGCAAGGCATTCTCCGTTCACTGCGAGAATTGCAAGCTTTCGAGTAAAAGCCGCTCTCAAGGTCAACTTACCAACCTATGATGGGAAAGGTGATCCGAAGAGTCATTTGGTAGCTTTTCATATCGTCATGGGCCACATTGATCTGAAAGCCCACGAGGAGGATGCTGGATATTGTAAGCTTTTCTCAGAAAACCTTTTTGGTCTGGCCCTCTTCTTGTTTACCCAGCTCGAGCCAGAGTCTATCGGAAGCTTCAACGAGATGTCGTCCGCTTTCCTCATGCAGTACTCAGTGCTGATGGAAAAAGAAAAGTTTGACCGCCACCTATGGAACTTGCACCAAGGGCCACATGAGCCCCTTCGAAAGTATCTCAAAGTATAAAGAAATACTAGCGGGTATTCCGCACCAAGATCCATAATCGTTAGCGTATGCCCAGATCAGACTATCCTTCTCAACCACATTAGCTGGAAATGACAAAATCCTCATAAAATCTGGCGGAAATAAATCCAAGAGAAACAACGAGTTCCAACCCCCAAAAGGAGAAACCAGGTTCGAGACTTTGAGGTTAAAATCCATCATCGGCATTTTGTTCATAGGTCTCCTTGTAGTTTCATCAGAAATCCACTTATCAAACCAAACATGAGTATCACTACCATCTCCAATATTTTTTATCAATCGTCTAGCTAATAAATATCGGTCATAAAGGATAGACATATTGATATCGGTCATAAAGGATAGACATCTTGCTTTTTCCGGCCTCTATATAATCTTTCTTTGCATAATAACGAGCTTTATATACCCGTGATAGCAAGGAATTTGGAACTGAGAGTAATCTCCATGCTTGTTTGGCTAAAAGAGCTTGGTTGAAATTACTAATATCTCTAAAACCAATATCTCCATTTTTCTTAAATGACATATTTTTTTCCAAGAAACCCAATGCATCTTATGTTTATCCTCGCAAGAATTCCACTAAAAGCTAGCCATATCACTCATGATTTTCTTACATTGGTCTTTTATTAAGTAAGAATTCCACTAAAAGCTAACCATATCACTCATGATTTTCTTACATTGGTCTTTTATTAAGAGAAAACATGACATGGCGTAAACCGGAAGTGTCATAGCAACAGATTTCAACAACACTTCTTTATCCCGTAAAGACAATGTCTTAGCATACCATTCACTCAAACATGCTTTAATGTTATCTATAATGTACGCTAAGGAGTTGTCTTTTAGATACAATAAAACATTCTGGTAACCCCAAATACTTCCCATCACCACCTTCTGTCATGATGCTCATATATAACCCAAGCAAATGTCTCATGTTAGGCTCTATTTTGCTTCCATAGGTGATAGCCGACTTTTGAAAATTAATTTCTTAGCTAGATGCATCACCATATAGTTTAAGAAAATGCAAGATCTCAGAAATTTCCTTGTAGTTAGCCTTACAAAGTGTAACACCCGTGTTCCAGGAAACATGAAGTTTAATTTAGCCTCCGGTTATTTTGGGCTTAAATAACGGAGTTTTCAGATTTTGTTTGAATCAAATAGAATTCGGAGTGTTTAAAAGAGAATCATAAATTTTAAGGGTTGTTTTGATTGGATCAAAATTTTTGTTGGGTTAAATTGATCGAATTAAAAGTTATGGGGCTGATTTATAAAGATCAGAGAGTTGGAGGGCTAAATCGCAAATTTTGAAAGTTGTGTTAAAACTCTAAACTTTCCTTCCTCTTAACCACACCCTCCTTGCACGTTTTGATCGCGATCCCATGCGAAGAAGAGAAGCTCCATCTGATCAGAGCAAGGCGGGTCGAGAGCTCGAGTTGAGGCAAGGAGAGAGTTAGAGAGGGAGCGGTCGCGATTGTTGTCAACACGCGAGGATGAACTTGACGATAGCCATGATTGATCGCGTGACCGAGGCTCCCGTGATGATTAACTCCCTCCGTTGGCGGTGGTTTCACGGTGGCTGGGAGGAATCGCAGAAACGCCGAGCGTCGGAGAAGGAAGGAAGGAGTTGTCATGGGTATTGGTTTTTATCATTTAGTGATTATAATCTTGTGGGTAGTTGACTTTTCTTATTTTATTAATTTTCCTAGGTTGCGTTCGAGAATTATTAAGATTTATTTATCCCGCCAGATTTCGGAAAAATTCAGATTTTCGTCGGGAAATTTTCTGTGCGCGATCAAGGTGAATGCATGACCACATGCTTAGCTGAACAATTTTGATATTTGATGTGTTTTATGATTATAGGCCGTTTACGACCTCTGGTGGGTCTAGATCGAATGTTTCATGAGATGATTGATTTTTTCGGTATTTTCGTGTTAAATTATATTAAATATTTTAATTGTTTGTGTGAATAGCCTGTAGATGGGAGGATTGTCTCACTAAGTATTTATCGAAATACTTATGCATCTCCTTTTTATTGATGTAAGAAGGCATTGGATCGGTTGGAGACACGGTTTCTGAGGTTGGCTCAAGGGAACTGGACAGTTCGTGAGTATGAGGCGGAGTTTAATCATCTCAGGGTGTACGGAGGGCACGCAATGGATGATGAGCGGGCCCAGGTGAGATGGTTCCTGAGAGGCCTTCAGGTCGAGTTGAGAAACCTATGTCTGTTGAGTTCGTTTGCTATGGTTGTGGAGCTGATGGAGAAGGTTGCACTGATTGAGGAGGGTCTGAAAGACGAAGGTGTGGGAGTCAACCTGACCTTTCAGGCAAAGAAGCCTCATCATCATTCCGGTTCCAGCAAGAGTTACAAACCAGGGTAGGGGCAGAAGCGTAAGTGGAAGGGTACTGCAAGGCCCAGCCATGGCGGCCAGGGATGCTTTGGTTGTGGTAGCAAGGATCATAGAGTTTCGAGTTGTCCTCAGAAGGTGGAGACGCGCGTAGATACCCGGGTGTGCTAAGCTGATATGTCCCACATTGCAAGGAGGTGGGACATATCAAGCCGAAGTATCCTAAGCTGCAGCAGGGAGTGCTAGCTGCATCGCTAGCTAGGCTGACTGCACTGATGCCCCGAGTGTACACCATGGTGGAGTCTGGTGAGATGAGTTCCAGACCGATCACTGGTAAAATTCTAAAACTTACTCGAGTAAATTCTTGTTTGTTTCAAATTTATCTTTTCTGTGATGTTGTGTTAGGGTCTTAGCATATGAGTTTTTGTAGGGACCTGAATCGTGGGAGGGCTTGAATCTCACGTATTGTTTGATTCTGGAGCATCACATTGCTTCGTTACTCCGAAACTGGCTAAGAGAGGCGGCATCCGGATTGAACTGGGTCAGCAGTTGAGGTTCGTTAAGGTCGCTGGAGGGAAGTTTCAGAGTACCTTTGGTCAAGCTGAGAACGTGGACGTTCAGGTGGCCGAGAAGTCTATGCCAGCATATTTAATCATTTGTTCCGTGGAGTTGTATGATGTTATCTTGGGTATGGATTGGCTCGGTAAGTTCAGAGCACATCTGGATTGTCACCGGGGATGCGTTCTGTTTGAAAGACAAAATGGAATGTTGATTTATCAGGGAGTGAGACCGACCTCCGGGAGTCTCGTGATCTCGGTTATACAGGCCGAGAAAATGATCGAGCGGAGTTGTGAAGCTTATCTGGCAACTATTATTACCCCAGAGATTGTTGGAGACGTTGCGGTTCGGGATATTTGGGTTGTTCATGAGTTCGAGGATGTTTTTCAATCGTTGCAGGGGTTACCACCGACTCGATCAGATCCTTTCACGAATGAGTTGGAACCGGGAACAATGTCGATATCTAAGCCTCCATACCGGATGGCTCCAGCAGAGATGGCGGAGCTGAAGAAGCAGTTAGAGGAGTTGTTAGGTAAGGGTTTTATCCATCCGAGCAGTTCACCGTGGGGAATGTCGGTGTTGTTTGTGAAGAAAATGATTGAAGTTTACAGTTGTGTATCGATTACCGGAGACTCAACCGAGTCACAGTGAAGAACATGTATCATCTACCGTGGATCGACGAGCTGTTGGATCAGCTAAAGGGGGCTACTTGGTTCTCCAAGATAGACTTGGCATCGGGATACCAGATTCCGATTGATGAGGTGGACGTCCGGAAGACAGCTTTCAGGACCAGATATGGCTACTACGAGTTTGTGGTGATGCCATTTGGGTTGACGAATGCACCAGCAGCATTCATGAGATTGATGAACGGAGTGTTCCAGGAGTATTTGGACGAGTACGTGATCATTTTTATAGATGACATTCTGGTGTATTCAAAGAGTTCTGAGGAGCACGGAGTCCATTTGAGGAATGTCTTGGAGAAACTGTGGGAACAGAAGTTATTCGCTAAGTGAAGCAAGTGTAGTTTATGGCACCGGAAGATTGGATTTTTGGGTCATATTGTTTCGGAGGAGGGAGTTTCAGTTGACCCAGAGAAGATTAACGCTATCAGAGAATGGCCGAGACCAAGGAATGCCACTGAGAGCTAGAGTTTGCTTGGTCTAGCGGGTTATTATCGGAGATTCGTTAACAGGTTTGCGAGTATGGCTTAGTCTATGACGAAACTAATGGGAAAAGATGTTCCATTTAGGTGGTCGCCAGAGTGTGAGGAGAGCTTCGTAAATCTGAAAACGATGTTGACTAGTATACCCTTCTTGGCTTTACCGGAACCGAGTGAGCCTTTTATGGTGTACACGAACGCTTCGAGATTGGGTCTCGGTTGCGTGTTAATGCAGCAGGGAAAGGTTATTGCTTATGTGTTGCGTTAGTTGAGGAAGCACGATAGTAATTATTCTACCCACGGTCTTGAGATGGCTGCAATGGTTTTTGTCTTAAAGATTTGGAGATCTTATCTTTATGGTAGGAAGGTTCAGGTGTTCACAGATCATAAGAGCATAAAGGACACTTTTACGCAGCTATAACTGAATTTGAGGCAGAGGCGTTGGATGGAGTTAGTGGTGGATTGTGATCTGGAGATATCCTACCATCCCGGGAAGGCAAATTTGGTTACAGATGCGTTGAGTGGCAAGCGAGTAGCTTCGGCAAGTGAGCGAGACATTGAGTCCTTGGTAAGCGAGGTTAGCACGCTGAGATTATGTGCTACATCTCAGGAGCCATTGGGCTTGGAGGCAGCAAACCAGGCGGATCTTTTGAGTAGGGTTCAATTGGCTCAAGAAAAAGATGAGGGTCTGGTTAAGGCTTCCGGTGATGTGGGTTCCGAATATCAGGTCTCAGCGAATGGGACTATTTCGGTTCATGGGCGGGTCTGCGTACCTAAAGATGGGGGCCTGAGGCGAGAGATTCTGAGTTATACCAATGCGAGTATGTTTTCCATTCATCCAGGGGTGACCAAGATGTACCGTGACCTAAAAAGGTACTTTCATTGGGTCGGAATGAAAAAAAATATGGCTAATTGGGTCGCAGCTTGCGATGTATGCTAGTTAGTGAAGGCCAAGCATCAGGTTCCGAGTGGGTTGTTACAGAGTTTACCCATTCCAGAGTGGAAGTGGGATATAATCACGATAGATTTTGTGGTCAGATTACTAGTTTCTCAGACCAAGGATGCTATTTGGGTCATCGTTGATCGGTTGACCAAGTCGGCACATTTTCTGGCCATCAAAAAGACTGACGGAGCTGCAGTTTTGGCGAAGAAGTACGTCAATGAGATTGTGAGGCTTCATGGGGTACCCGTGAGTATCGTGTTAGATCGTGATTCCAAGTTCACCTCGGTATTTTAGAAAGCCTTTCAGGCCGAGATGGGCACAAAAGTACACATGAGTACGACATATCATCCTCATGGATGGGCAATCCGAAAGAACCATTCAGGCTCTCGAGGATTTGTTGAGGATGTGTATGCTTGACTGGGGCGGCCAGTGGATGGATTACTTGAACTTGGTAGAGTTTACGTATAATAATAGCTACCAAGCGAGTATTGGGGTGGCTCCATATGAGGCACTGTATGGGAGACCGTGTCGTACACCATTATGCTAGACCCAAGTGGGGGAGAGAAGCATGTTTGGTGCAGATTTTGTTCAGGAAACTACAGAGAAGATCCGGGTTTTGAAGTTGAACATGAAGAAAGCACAAGATCGACAAAAGATTTATGCCGATAAGAGGAGAAAAAACCTCGAGTTTGAGGTGGGAGACCGAGTATATCTCAAAATGGCTATGTTGGGGGGTCCTAACAAGTCCATTACCGAGACTAAGTTGAGTCCGAGGTATATGGGTCCGTTCAAGATTGTGGAGCGGGTTGGACCGGTAGCTTATCGGTTAGAGCTGCCCTAGATTATGCGAATATTTCATAAGGTCTTCCACGTGTCGATGCTTAAGAAATGTTTACATAAGGATGAGGAAGTTGTGGCTAAAATTCCCTCGGATCTTCAGCCCAATATGACCGTAGAGCTAAGACCGGTGAGGATTCTCGAAAAGAGAGTCTAGCAGGATCATAGGAAGAAAGTTCTGATGATCAGAGTGTTGTGAGATTGTGACGGGGTTGAGGAGCAAACTTGGGAACTGGAGGCAAGGATGAAAGCAAGATTCCAGAAGTGGTTCAAGAAGCAATCTGAGGCTTGAGTTTTCATCGATGGTTTCCAGTTTTGAGTTTATCATTTATGTTATGTTAATCATTATGTATATTTTTCGGTGTTGTAGACGATTAATACATTATGATTTTTAATAAGATAGATAGTTCTTATTTTTGATGGCTAGTATTGTCATGAGAGTTACGGGAACATGAGGTTCTGAAAAGAGTTTTATGAAAAGAGTTTCTATGTGGAGTTAAAAACCTGATTGATAATCGGGAAGAGATTATGTGAGTACCCTGAGTGACAGGGTATGCAGTGAGATAACCTGAGTACTGGTTATGAAAGTTGATATTCCGGGTCGAAATATGGATGATGTCGTATTACCTTGCGAGGTAATATGCGGATCATGGAATGTAGCTTAGTCGAGAGTGCTTATAGACGTATTAAGGGTCATAATTGCTCACAGGACGGACCAGTCCTGTATAACTCTAGGGAGGATGGATAGTTCCTCTGATACCCATAACTCGTAAGGTAGATAGTTCAGGGTGGAGGGGTATGTGATACCGATAACCCGTAAGGTTATACTGCCCAGAGTGGAGTGGTATGAGTGTGATACCCAGAACTCGTAAGGTAGATAGCCTAAGGTGGAGGGGTATGTAATACCGAGAGCCCGTAAGGTTATACTGCCCAGAGTGAAGTGGTATTAGTGTGATGCCGAGAACTCGTAAGGTGTATAGCCCAGATTGGAGTGGTATGGTATGTGATTACCAAGAACTCATAAGATTATATTCCCCAGAGTGGAGTGGCATGTGCCGAGAACTCGTAAGGTGTATAACCCAGAGTGGAGTGATATATAATTACCGAGAACCTTGTAGTTAGCCTTACAAAGTATAACACCCGTGTTCTACGAAACGGGAAGTTTAATTTAGCCTCCGGTTATTTTGGGCTTAAATAACGGAGTTTTCAGATTTTATTTGAATAAAATAGGGTTTGGGGTGTTTAAAAGAGAATCATAAAGTTTAAGGGTTGTTTTGATTGAATCATAATTTTCGTTGGGTTAAATTGATCGAATTAAAAGTTGTGGGGCTGATTTATAAAGATCAGAGAGTTAGAGGGCTAAATCGCAAATTTTGGAAGTTGTGTTAAAACTCGAAACTTTCCTTTCTCTTAACCACGCCCTCCTTGCAAGTTTCGATCGCGATCCAGGCGAAGAAGAGAAGCTCCATCTGATCAGAGCAAGGCCGGTCGAGAGCTCGAGTTGTGGCAAGGAGAGAGTTAGAGAGGGAGCGGTTTGGCATGGAGAACAAGAAGGGGAGATTGAGCCGTTCGAACGTGAGGGTGCGATCGTGAGGGTGCGGTCGTGAGGCTCGGGTTGTCGTGAGAGTGAAGTCATCACGATAAGGATCTCTTCCCCTTCGGTGTCTCGTGTTGAGTCGATCGGGGTTGAGTCTCCTTGTGTGGGTTTGGTTTGGTGATGGGCGATGATGGTGTTGGCGTGAGGATCAAGCGATGTGATGTCGCGATCGTTGTCAACACGGGAGGATGAACTTGACGATGGCCGGTGATGGATCGTATGACCGAGGCTCCCGTGATGATGAATTCCCTCCGTTGGCGGTGGTTTCACTGCGGAAGGAAGAACAAGAAGAAGAAGAAGAAGAAGAAGAAGAAGAAGAAGAAGAAGAAGAAGAAGAAGAAGAAGAAGAAGAAAGAAGTTGTCGTGGGTGTTTAGCTGAACAACTTTGATATTTTATGTGTTTTTATGATTATAGGCCGTTTACGACCTCTGATGAATCTAGATGGAGTGTTTCATGAGATGATTGATTTATTCAATATTTTCGTGTTAAATTATATTAAATATTTTAATTTTTTGTGTGTATAGCCTGTAGATGGGAAGATTGTCTCACTAAGTATTTATCGAAATACTTATGCATTTTTTTTTATTGATGCAGGAAAAGAAAAAGTGTAACCGTGGGATTAAGCGAAGGAAGAGAAGATTATGACAGAGTTTCTTACCCTCTTCCTCTAAGCATCTATAAGCATCTTAAAGCTATGTTTCTTCTTCTCTATAAGCATCTTAAAGCTCCCATTTCCATGTTTTTAACAATTTTAGATTAGGACAGAGTTTCTTACCCTCTTCCTCTAACTGTTCTCGTAGACATTTATTCCTTGTTTTTGAGTTCGAAACCGTAGACCTTTTCCAACGAGAATTCATGTCATCACCCGTAACACCCCGAGAATTCATGGCATCAGTATGCACTCCATAACACCCCGAGAATTCATGTCATCATCCGTAAACCATCCTTTTTTAACCACCTCCACCGAATCAGGTTTAGAGTCTCATCTCTTGTCAAACATAAATCTTATGGAGTGCGAAAATTTCTCATAGTAAACCGAACAAAAAGATGTCGATGGTAAGATCCTACACGTTCTAAAAATTCAGCTTGTACCCGGGAGAAAAGCTGAAACCATTCGATATTTCCTAAACTTCTATCCAAGCAGCATTGTAACCATTCCCGATTCGGTGTTATGGTTATTGATTAAAAAAAATGTAAAACTAAACAGACAAAATTTAGTGTAATTTCAACACCAAATTTGATGATGTGGTTGGAGTTATTCTTAGTCTTCACTCTATATAACCAAAACTACTCTTAATTAACCGTGTTTGGCAAGAATATAATAACCTAAAAACCTCAAAATTCATGCTTTAAAGATTAGAACGATTTGTTAAAACGAAACAAAAATACAATTTACTTTGTCACTAATTCCAAATCCATCGAAATTTCCACTGATACTCATCTCAAAAACCCTAGAATAAAACTTTTTTAAAAAACAAATTTTGATATCTCTACATATTATTACTTGTGATCATTGAAAATTAACTCCTAATAACCATCATTTTGATAATTGTAAAAATTAAACTACTTTCCACCATTTTAGTTATAGCTCATCAACCTCTCTTACCACAACCATCTATTTCCACTTTTAACACCTCCATGATATCCATTTTCAACTAAAATTCAGACAAAATATGTTTCTAACCAAGGTAAGAATCCGTTATAAGTTAATTGTCATTCGATCTCTAGTTTGCAACGAAAACGACGAATGCTAGTAAGTGTGAGAAGCTATTAATAACGAATTTTAAACAATTGTTGTTTCGGTGTTTAACTAAATCAGCGACGGATTAGAGGATTAGCAACAAAAGATTTTGGTAGAGTTTACTTCGCATGGTCTTATAAATCATCTTAATATAAATTGCACTTTTTATCAAAAACTAATAATATAAATTGCTCTTGATATAATTATTTTTGGCTAGGCACCTTTTAGATTCTTAAAAGTTCTATGTAAAGTCAAAATATTCATACTTAAATACGGTTGACGTTGCTCTTGACTTACACTCATATCAAAATAAATCAGTGTTCCTGAATTTTTTTTTTTTTTTTTATAAAGACTGTTCCTGATTTTCGTGGATGATGTATATCATATGTGAAATGTCGTGGATCTGAATATTCTAAATTTTAAGTAACTTTAAGAAAGTCTATGATTTGATATTATATATAAATACTCATTTTTCATCTTGACCGTGTAAGGTGCAATACGGTTCATTAGCATCGTCGTTCACCATTTGTCCAATTAATATCTAGAATCGTAGAGTATATTAATATTAATTACTTTTTAAGATAAACCACACTTAGCACTATTAATAAAAGAAGTCGCATATTCTTTTGGCTAGATTAGTGTCACGCTATGCCAAACATTTCCTATTAATTTCAATTTTGCATTATTTAATTGTTTTGCCATGTGCACGACCATCCAACATTGGTCTTTCACTTCAAAATATCAATATAAAAACAAGACTCAAACATATCACCACCCTCCATTCAGAATCTTTGTAACTTAGCCAACAAGTCTTTTTACGTTTATTTATTTTTAAATTTTCTTTTCTTTTCTTTGAATAAGACCGACCATTCTCGTTTGTCATTGTACATAGTTTCATTTACACGTCAGCTTCCACTTATTTTCCTTGCGTGTAATAATATATATACACTTTTTATATATATTATTCTTTTTCTAACCGTACATGCAAATTGTTTTTTTTTTTGTCAAGTGTTTCAATCAGACCGGTAAATTGATAACCCATCTTAATATATTTACTCCCTATGTATTACAAATGTTTGAATTCAAATGTCAATTCTATGTACAAACCCATGTTCAAATTCTGTAGGGGCTAATCGAACGGTGAAAGAGGGACTAGCGCCTAATAAAATAATCGAAGATTATATACGAGATTAATTGGAGATTTTTTTAAGACTATTTTAATGTTTTAAAAATATATTAATTCATTATAATTAAAATTTTATATAATTTATTTTCAAAATTACAGTAAACACATGAAAACATATTTTTAAGACAAAATTTTATAATTTTCATTAAAATTTTGAACATAAATTAGTGTAGAACATCACAAATTCTCAATCTAAATGTGTGAATTACAAAAAAAAAATTGTTTTATACTTGCAATCTAAAACTAATCGGGATATGGAAGATTATACGGAGAGTAATCGGATTAGACGGAAAGTAATCGAGTAAATGATTTCTTCAAGGGATTAGTCATTAATCGTGACAGATAGGGTGTGTCTAACGATTAGACGAAGACTAATCGGAGCTAGACGGGAATTGTTAGAACAAGAGTACAAACTACTAGATTATATAGATTTTGGTCAAAAAAAATATTAGATACATCTTATACGAAATACGAATATACTCAATTGTATATATTATGATATCCACATACGAAAATGGTGCAAACAGTTTCTTATTCATGACTGATACAATTAGATTTAGGCAAGCCAAAAAAAAAAATAGTGGGAATAAAACTTTTTTTTGTTATCCTTTATATATTTATCATTCAAAATTTTAAAAACTATTTGCTTTTAAAAATGTGTAAATTGTAATATATACTGTATCTTTTTGAAAATAATTCTTATACAACTTTTTTGTTTGGCCCTTATCATAAAAAAACAAGTTTCACGCCCCTCAAAACGTAAAATATATCGGTGATTCTAATTGGTTATTTAGTCCGGACTTGATCAAATATACACTCGTAATCTTCAAACTCTCGTAACTATAATACACTTTTGTAATTAAACCCTCCAAATCTCAATTCCTCATAATTCATTAGCACGCTTTCAAGTTTCAACCTAATCACTTGTACTATTACTACTACATAAGATAATTCACTTAACTTTAATAGAAAGTTTATAAAAGTCATATACAGATTACATTCACCACATTTTTAAATTGTCCAAATTTGTGTGCGTCTTAAAGTATTATATGATTGTGACTCGCCTTGTCTTTTTCTCCCTTGACCTAAATGACGTCTTCCACTTTCTTTCTTTCATTTATTCTTGGAGCTTTCCCCCCAAGTTTACTACAGTTTCTTTCTTTTTCTTTTTCATTAAAAATCAGACTTTCTTGTTCACCACTCTCAGAACTCTATATAAAACGCCTAATACACTCTCTCACTCTTTCATTATCTTCCTTCTTCAAACTTAAACAAACAAAAATGGCGACTCTTTATAGTCAAGTCCCTTCTGTTTCCGCAGTTTTTTCTCTTTACACATCTTTCTCAGCAATCACTATGCTCTTTCGTACAATCCTCAACGAGATTGTACCTAAACGAATCAGAGAATACATTGCTTTGAAAGTTGTTGACTTCTTCTCATCTTACTTTCAAACAAGTTTCACTTTTGTGATCGAACAACGATGGGAGTTTGTTGAGAATCAAACGTTCCGTGCAGCTGAAGTTTACTTACCGACACGTCTCGCCGGACTCTCTACCGGAAAACTTTTGGTGGGTTCGAGTAATCTCAAGAATCCAGCGGCTGAGCCAAAACTTGGTATCCCTGTAAACACAAAGATCATTGATGAGTTTGAAGGGATTCATCTAGAGTGGACTCTTCACTCTGTTGAAACTAAGAAGTATCTTCCTGAGAAACGGTACCGTATCGTACACTATGTTTTGTCTTAATCTTGTATAATCTGTTTGTTCTGACTTCTGATATGTTTAATGTTTTCAGGTACTTTCATTTGACATGTAAGAAAGAGTTTCGTGAGAAGATAATGACAGATTACTTCACATACTTAGCAAAATCAGCAGAAAAGATAATGAGTCATCGCGAGAATCTAAAGATCTATACTTATAATCAAGACCGATCGAAATGGGAATCCGCTATTTTCGAGCATCATACGACCTTTGAGACCTTAGCCGTTGAGCCGGATCTTAAGAAGACTTTGATTGACGATCTTGATTCTTTCTCTAAAGGAAAAGACTTCTTCAAGAGCGTGGGACGGGCTTGGAAACGTGGTTATCTTCTTTATGGTCCACCCGGTACCGGAAAATCTTCTATGGTAGCTGCCATTGCTAATCATATGAAGTATCATATTTATGATCTTCAGATTCAGAGTGTTAGAGATGATGGTGAGTTGAGAGAGATTCTTACATCTACCAAGAATCGATCGATTCTTCTTATAGAAGACATTGATTGTGGAGCTGATGCTTCTCGTAGACGTCAGAACAAGAAGAAGGAAGAAGATGGTGGAGGTGAAGATGCTGAGCCACAAAAGCGTAAGAAGAAGTTTGAAGTTGGGGTAAGTTAAAAACAAATTCTCTGTTTTATTTAATTCCTCTGTTTTTATTAACATCTCTGTTTTTCAACCTTATGAATCTTTTTCCTTGTGGACAGATATCTTTGTCAGGTCTATTGAACTTTGTAGATGGGTTATGGTCAAGCTGTGGAGAAGAAAAGATCATAATTTTCACAACAAATCACAAGGAGAAGCTCGACCCGGCGTTGCTTAGACCAGGAAGAATGGATGTTCACATTCTCATGGACAATTGTACGCCATTTGTGTTCAAGAAGCTTGTGGCTATGTACCTCAAAACTGATGACCATGTCCTGTTTGATCCCATTGAAAAACTTGTCCTTGAGGTCAATGCAACTCCAGCTGAAGTTACACAGCAGCTCATGGCGAGTAAGAACGCTGATATCGCGCTCAAAGGCCTCCTCGAGTTCTTGGAAACCAAGAAATTGAAAAAGGAAGAAGATACTAAAGTGGAGGAAGATGGGGAGATTGAAGATGCTGAGACTAAAGAAGCAGAAAAATAACTAGAGATCTTGATTATCTTGAAGACTTATTAGAAGTAAGTCTGTGCTTCATTCCTTTTGGCAATAAAAATCATTTCTTTAGACTAGATGAGACAAATTGTAGCTGAAACCATAAGTTGATGTATGAAAATTATGGGACATAGAGTCTCATAATTAAATCTTTTTTTTTCTCAATTATATAACCCAAAAGTGTGATTGTATTAATGTTGGTTGGCTAAGAAACCAGAATATGGAACGAAAATGCAACAGATGAAGATGATACAGTAACAACAATGCAAGTGATTGAGATGATACATCCTTAAAAGGAACTTTTGAGACTTGAGAGGATAATTGCAATAAGTCCCATCAAGATAATAGATTCTTAGAATTAACCAGAGTAAGCAAATGGATGATTGAGATGATATTTACCTGGAAAACTAACCTAACTTTGTATGACTAACTACTTAATTTTTATTTGATATATTACGAAAGGCATTGCCATGCATAATAAATATTCTACTATATGCTGAATTTTTGAATTATCCATTGATTTGGTTATGTTACTAGATTCATAACATTTGGTGCGTCCGGGTACAATTCTTTTAAATTGTAATTTGTTATAGTATAATTTAAGTAAATTATAAATATTTTATAGTGTTATAATGCATATAGATTGTTAGTAGAGTGATTATGTAGTGTATATATTTTTAAATGTGGCATATATATTTTTAGTGTTATAATGCATATATATTTTGTAGTGTTATAATCCATATATGTTTTAAGTGTTGATTAAGGGTTTAGAAATGATAATTATTTTTAGATGTGGTCGGGTGCAATCTCAATTACTTTTTGTGTGCATAATAACCCCGTTTAAAACAAAATATTGGGGGGAAATTACCATAAAATTCAAATTTACAGTTATTACTTTAGTCAATATTTATATATAAATTTGAACTTGTTATAATTAGATATGTATTGTAATACATGAAAATTAAATAAGATATGATAATATATCTTACGGTTTAGAAAACATATGTAAAAGTTTAATAGTAAAAATATAATGTATTTATTTGTGGATATAAAAAATTTGGAATAATTATATTGAAAAAAAAATCTTTAATATAATTCTATAATTTTTATGATAATTCAAATTAATTAGCTAATATGATTTGAACTCAACTATCTGTTTTTTTATCCATTTGCCCATTGATTATTTTTTTTCTTAAAACATTTTCTTAGATACATTAAAGCAATGACATAAGCCGTAAATAGTGAATATGACTTAAATGGCTTGCAAAAAAAGTTGTTCTCCATTCTCAATTGATAGTATAGAGATTTGGAAATATTCATTACTTTTTGGTTATGCAAAATTTGTAAATTCATTTATATTGAACAACAATCGATTACATAAATATATTCTTTTATAATTAAAAGGTTAAATATATATATATATATTTGGGCGTAGACCGGTACATCTCCTCAAGTTAAAGGATCATAGCATGTATAATTTAAATTACCTTATACAAATCTCTACATTACTCATATGGATTAAACTAGCTAGAGGTTACTCGATTGTAATTTATACAGTAAAATCTCTATAAATTAATACTCGGTAAATTAATAAATACTATAAAATAATAAAATTATTTATTCCCGAGTCAATTAGCAAAATTCGATAAGATAATAAGATAATAATTTTTAAAAAATTTCTATGTAAATCTATGGTCCCAATAATATCATAAATCAATAATTCTATGAATATACACAAGTATATGTAAGATAAGTATATGATATTTTTTATATTTGAACTTTCTCAATATTTTTCTAATTTTCTTATATATAATTTTATTTGTTTATTATTACATTACACATTTGCTGGTGTTATGTTTTCGAACTGCAAAAAATTATAAATACTTTTAAACGGTATAACTATGGTTATAATCTTTATTGGTTGTAAATCAACTATAGAAGCGTTTTTAATTTTATAATATAACGTTACAGTTAATAACCATATATAATTTCTTTTGATCTATACACATATATCACTTTCATTTTGATATTGTAAAAGACTATTAGTATTTCTTTATATGATCATTGAGATCACTAATCTATATCTCAAATTTATGAGTGGTGTGTTAAAAGAGAACTCAGCTAAAGTTTTAGCATTGCACCACCAAAATAAAATTTGTAATGACGAATTCAATTTGTTATTTTTTTCTAAATATGATTTTCCTAATACGAGATTTCAAGACTGATAGTTTACAAAATATTACTATTATGTGATTTATATTGTTTAAACTCATACGTTTTTAAAATTTCAAGGTAAAATATTTTATCACAAATTATTTTTACTTTAATTTCTCTATAAATTAATATTTATTAATATCACAATAAACTAATAAAATATCAAAGTCCCAACATTATTAGTTTATAAAGGTTTTACTGTATATCTATCTATAAAACAAATTATGCATTTTCTCACATATAAGAAATTTGAAAAAAATTTATACCTAAATTATCCCAATAACATTTCGATGGAAATTTCTTGTAAATAACTGAATATAAGGAGGGTGTATTGGTACAAGAAAACATGAAAATTTGCTTAAACAGTAGAAACGGTCTGTTTAGTCACACTACTACAAAAGTTGTTTATAGTCACAAATTTTTTTGTATCTATGTCCAAAACTTTGTGGCTATATATTGGCCATAGAGACTGAAAGACACAAATTTTTTTTGAAATTATGGCTCTATTTGCATTTTGTGGCTATCTGTGTCAATATAGCAACGGAAAAGCCACAACATATTTTGTGACAAATAGCCACAAAATTGTCACATTATAGTTTGTCTATGTAGCCACAATTTAGCTGTAACACATTTTGTGACTTATAGCCACGAAATTGCCACATTATAATTTGTGTATATATAGTCACAACGTAGCCACAACAGCGTCGTCGCTATAAGATGACACAAATTGCGACAACGAAATTTCGTGTATATCTTAGCCACAAATTAGCCACTACTAATTTGTATCTATTTACTACGATTAGCTACAATATTGGTGTAGCTATTAAACCATGAATAGACACAATTACATCTTGACTATTTTGCAACTAGTAGACACAACGCATTTGTAGCAAACAAGCCACAAAATCTCAACTCTCACGATAGAAAAAAGAAAATTAAAACAATAAAAAACTTAAAAGATTATTTACACTACTAAATTAATTAGCTGGAACTATTATAAACCAAAAAAAGCATTATATTTTTTGCACTTAAAATCTTAAACCCATTACAAAGTTATGTAAAGTACAAAAGACAAGGTTTTAAGATCTAAAATACATCCAATTAGTAACATCCTATACTAAAATCAAAATACATCCGATTCTCTAATTCAAAAAACTTAAGAGAATTAGAGACTTAAGAGTAACACATCCGATACTCTTAACCAAAATACTTACTTTCAAATTACTAATGAGGCTCTTCAAACTCAAATCTTTCAACAGATTGAAGTGTCATGTCAGCTAGGTTGATTGGAGAGGTCTGGTTGGGCTGCTGAGTTGCTGATTGTGTAGGTCCAACAACAGAGACAGAAGGAGTAGAAGGTGTTGCAGCAGATGAAGCTCCCTCAGCGCGTGAAGGAGGCTGACCTGTAGGTTCAGAAGTAACCGGATCTATTCCATAAAGCCTTAGTATCACATCCATGGCTCGCTTCATCACTTGTATGGTGCCCTCCATGGGTTTGAGCCACATATCAACATCCAAGTTTCGATGTAGAGAAGCAGCTGCATATTCGTTAGGATTACCATTTAGGTATTGAATTGAACCAAGACCATAGACATGTCCTTTCCTGTTAGTTGTCGCCTGCAAAAAAATAAAAGAAATTCAAAGTCCTAAAAACATCATGACTACATAATAAAACAGAACACAAGAACCAACATGTAAGCCTCCTTATGAGAAATACATTGAATCATTTATAAAACAGAACACAATAACTTACATGTAAATCAATCTACTGTAGAGGGCGAAATGTCAACAAACTTTAGCGAGACTACCAAGATCAGACTCAAGGAAAACATCATGAAACATGACACACGAAACAAGACACAAAAACCTACAAGTCAATCTAATATACATAATGAAACAGAACACAACAACATCTTAGTGATATAATTATAATCAAATACATGCTTGCTCTATCTCGGAAAACTTAACAAGAACAAGAAAAAGGTCAAGATATTTTAAAGAAAAATTGATAGACTTAAATTAAATGAGAACTAATTACTTAGGGAATGCAAATAAGAGGCAAAATGGTTAAAAGGTTTTAAAGCACATCACTGTAAGCAAATAAGAACTAAAATAATGTAAATGAGAACTAAAATAAGAGTAAGTTAGAAATGGTTACTTCTATATAGGCGGCAGTAAGCTGTTGGTGGGAGGGTTGTGTGGCGGTCAACTCGGACTCGCTAGCTGATCGCTGTGAAGCCAAAGCCTAAGCAGCTAACACAAAGAACTCTGCTCGTTTGTCAATGAAAGTGTCATCTTTCCGGCTGTGGGTCTTCCGCACCAGCTCAGTTGTTGGTGGTGGTACTCCATCAACTTCAAGTGACTAGGAAAACAAATTTCTGTTAATAATAGTAACAACAATTAAACTAAATTGAATATAAAAGTAAACAACCCATCTCATAAGCGACTCGTGTGTGTTTCTTTGGTCCTGAAACATGGCGGTGAATGCCTAACCCATCTGGATCTGACATGTGGTTCTCTACATTGGTTTTGTTCCTCTTCTTTGCTGGCTCTTGTTCCCAAGCATGTAGCATGATGTTCCAGTCCACCTCGCCAATGTAAACTGGTTTCTTTTTACTATCCTTCCTCTTGTGCACAAGGTTTCGAATTGAGTTCTTGACAGTATCTTCCCAGCAATAAAGAACCATATCATTATGCACACGTTACCAATAGTATTTTTGCTACAAAATATCAGAAGTAGATATTAATAACAATGTAACTTTCATTACAAACCATGTAAATAAAATACCAGAAGTAGATATAACCACAAAACTAGTCCACAAAGTCTTTCTTACTCTTTGGGACCATACCGTAATTCCACCATGGTCCCCAAAAATCTGCCTGCCATGTAGCCACTATGTCTCTTGTCAAGCAATCATGAATTTCAAACATGAAATCAAGATTGAGTCGCAGAAGTAAATCTTTCCAATAGGGGTAACTCCCAGAAAATACTTTTCACCCAATTGTTGTAATCACCATACGCATCAGTATTTTGAGATGGATTGTCATGACCATTGCCTCCACAACAACCGTTCTTGACAACCCATCTATGTTGTTTATCCTTTTATGTAAAACTTCCTCACCATTCAACCATTGTGGGGGATCATTATGAATTTTTTTGCCCTTTATAAATGCTAAAACGCCCCGATCCGATTTTTTTTTTTTACAATACTAATAATAACCCCATAATTATTATTAACTCCCAACAGGCGAAAATCAAATAACAACTCAACAATAAC
>VBRH01001167.1:3925-20708 GCA_014578085.1 Cardamine resedifolia | reverse complement strand
GATGTGGTTGACGAAACCACCGAGAAAATAAAATTTCTCAAGGCTACGTTTACAGAGGTGCAAAGCCGACAGAAAAGCTATGTGGATAATCGTCGAAGAGAATTGGAGTTCGACGTTGGAGACTTTGTGTACCTTAAGGCGGTAACATACAAGGGCAAAGGGAGATTCACCAAGAGGAAAAAACTAAGTCCCAGATACATTGGACCATACAAGGTCATTGAACGAGTGGGTACGGTCGCTTATAAGCTACTCTTACCACCGGGACTTGAAGTTTTTCACAGGGTATTTCATGTGTCGCAACTTAAAAAAAGCCTAAGCGACAAGGACGAAGTTGCTACCAAAATTCCATCAAAGTTAAAGGAAAACGTAACGGTGGAAGCCAACCCAATATGGATTATTGATCGTATGGAGAAAGGAATAAGGAGGAAGAAGGTACAAATGATCATAGTCTGTTGGGACTGTGATGGTATCAAAGAGACTACTTGGGAAACAGAAAACAAGATGAAAGCCGATTTTCCTGAGTGGTTTAAGGAGATGGGTAAGAATCAACTAGACTCGGATTCGGGGATGAATTCTTTTCTGGTGGGGGAGACTTGTAGCATCCACGATCCTCAATAGGATCGGCAAACAAGACTTAGTCCGAGATCAAGTGGCAACTCGAGGGCTAAGTTAATGGAAGTATTGGATCAAAGGGGGATTCAATACTATAAAAGGAAAAGACAAGGAAAGAATGTAAAAATACTGAGTTACAGCCAAGAACCGAGCTAACAAACGAGCTAAGTTAGCTCAGCGAGCTTACTGGAAGTTCGGTCAGATGTACGATAGCTTAGCTAGCTGCTTGGTAACTCAGTCAGGTGCTCGGTAGCTCAGTCAGCTGCTCGATAGCTCAATCAGCTACTCGGCAGCTCAGTCAGCTGCTCGGTAGCTTAGCTAACTGCTCGGATTGAGTGGCAGCTGGACCAGCTGGGTGACAAGGCAGTTACCATGCGATGACCAAACGGGCGCGAGCGATGAACGGTTATCAACACCAAAAGACGCAGCGTTTCGTTCAATAACCGCTAAACCGCCGAGGAAAACTCTATAAATGCGCGGCATTCAGCGAAGAAAAACACACAGAAAACATGGGAAAAATCCGAAGTACCCGAAGAGAAAACACGTGCAAATAACCCAGAAACTCTTAAGGAAGATACGGTAAATCCCAGAAAACCAGACGGTGAGAACACGAGGAAAATCCCATGAAATTTCTGAGTAACATCGTTTGGCGGAACGATCAACGAACGTGCGTTGCCTTGATTAATCTGTGTGATCAAGGTAATGGAGAAACCGTGGCTTTGTGCCCGGAGAATGAACTTTACACCTAAGTCTAAGTGACTAAAGGTTTACGGGATTTTTTGGGTCAAAACATGTAGAATGTTTATACATTAGATCTGCATTCATCCGAAATCACTTAGTGAAAATGGAATACTTACCCTATTTGACTTTCAGGGAAACACGGTGATCATGGGAAGGATGTGGCTTAGGCGCGAGACTCGAAGGCTGGGGAATGGGTGGTGATGTAACCGGGTAAATAGGATCGAATACTTGTAATAGCTTATATGCAAACTCATAAGTTATTTCGAATCCTTGTGATATAAATAAAGTTTTCGGTTTCTTTCTTTACTCTAATGTACATGCGTTTCTTTTAATTCGAGCAATGAATCATGGAATAAACCTCGAATTGAATTGTTTAAGGAATAGACCCTAAAAATGGATTAAGTATCGTAATGATCAATTCTGGACTTAGAAAATTCGGGATGGGTATACCCTCAGATCACTCGATGGGCTGCCATGAACTTTGAGCTCCGAAAGAGGTATGTACCTCCGCATTATCACCGTGAGTTACTAAAATGTTTCCGTGCTTTGTTTCAGCGAACTAGGGGCGTAGAAGAGTATTATGAGGAGTTTGAACTCATAAGGAGCCGCCTAGAACTAGAGGAGGCAGAGGAGTCCCTCATGTCACAATTTGTAGAAGGTCTACAAGACCAGATACAAAGAAAGGTGGAGATGCAACCATACCACTCGCTGCAAGAAGTTCTTTATCTAGCCATTCAACGTGAGCAACAGATTAAGAAAAAGATTTATACTAGACCTAGAATCAAGGAAAACTCGTGGAGCCAGCCACAACTACCACCACCACCACAAACCATGGACAAAGGAAAATCAATTGCCATTTATTCGCGGTTCAAATCAAATGACTACCATGCCGAAAAAGGTAAGTCATCTAACTCTCAAAGATCACATGACATTGTTTGTTACAAGTGTCAAGGCAAGAGACTGCCCCAACAAGAGGGTTATGATTATCACGGCTAACGGTTATGACTCACAAGACGAAACTGAGTCCATGTAGCTTGATGAAACCACCATTTATCCCGATGAAGGCGAGCTCTTAGTCATCCAAAGAATCCTCTATGTCCAGCATACCACCGATGAACCAGAACAATGAGACAACTTATTCCACTCTCGTTGCACCATAGGGGATAAGGTATGTTATTTAACAGTGGATAGTGGTTCATGTACTAACAATGCTAGTGTTACACTTGTTGAAAAGCTAGGTCTCGAAACCACCAAGCATCCACGGCCATATAAGCTCAAATGGCTTAATGACAAGAAAGATATCAAAGTGTCCAAACAAGTAGAAATACCTTTCTCCATCGGATAATACCAAGATCAAGTTTTGTGTGATGTTGCGCCTATGCAAGCTGGACATATCTTACTCGGAAGGCCATGGCAATATGATCGAGATGTTCAACACAATGGCCGTACCAATCAATATTCGTTTTGCCTAAACAACCGCACATTTACTCTAGCTCCACTAGATCAAAAAGATGTCCGTGATATGCAAGCTAGAGCTAAGGTAAGTTCCAATACTAAAGTGAGTTTTTACGCTGATAAAACTCTAAGGTTTTCTCCAAATTCGGATATGATTCACTTGTCTTTGCCAAAGGATCAATTTTCAGGTTTTGAAGAAAAGAAGAAACATGGAACTACACCACATGCGGTACCACTCATCAAGAGTTATGCTCCCACGCTGGAGTTACATGCTGATAGAGGAGTATACCACTCCATGCTGACTCAAGCCGTGCCCTTTGAAGTGCCAAACAAACCGGAGCCCAAACTACACCAAGGTAAGGCTCTAAGCTCTCAACATCGGAATGAGTACTAACTTGCTTTCTCTTGGTGCAGATTGTGAAGTTTCGAGGACGAAACCACTTGAAGAGGGAGGGTATGATGTAAGCATCTGAACCAAACTAGACGAGGAGTTGTCTAGTCCGAGCATCATTACCGCATAAATTGGAGATTTCAAGCCCCAAAGGTGTTCTGATCGTGGAAAAGGCATAGGGTTGATTATCTCCCACAAATCAACCCTAAGAAGACTATCTATCGAAGTGGACTCATGAATGCTCACGTAAATTCCACCGAATGCCGTGCTGACCGTTTTGTAGACGGGAATCAAGAGGCCACTTTACTCACCGAACAATCCATCCGTGCGAAAGATGCCACATTTGATATTCACTCGACAATCATGTATTTTGAAGACTTCCATCAAATCAAAACATGTCCAGACCAAGCTAATTATAACGATGTTCGAAGATTGCTAGACAATGGCGAGGAGCGAGAGGAATTGAGCTCTAAATCAAATTCCGCTCGTGCATTCCGTTCAGGATTGAAGAAACACTCGAAAAGTGCATATAAGGAAAGTTATGATCAAGGAGAATTGAGTGGTAAGCGAGCTGGTTTGGGAGTTGGTACACAACACTCTAATTTCTCGACATCATACCGATTCAAGTTAAATAAACCACTAGATCAGGTTTACTTTGACTCCATCAACCCCTAGCTGTTTCTCACCCTCAACATGGAGACTTCACGACATTTACAAGCCCTAGGAATTACAGCCACTCCAGAAACGCACCGAAGACCCAAGGAAAGTGAAACTTTCCTTTTCTTGCTCCACACGCGTGGCGCTTCTATTAGGGACGAGTTCTGGCATTTTAATCCTGACCCTCCATTCAAAGTAGATGATCTGAGCCACAGAATAAACCTTAAAGAACCACGCCCCCATCTCAGACTTCATCTCCAGCCTCGCGACCTCTCTTCTCAAGTTAAACGGCTAGAAAAGCCCCAACGGCTACATTATTCAATTCCTTTGATTTGTTTCTAGTTTTAGTTTCTTCATGACCGTTAGAGGTCTGTGTACTCGAGCCTATATAAGCTCTTTATCTCTGTACTTTCAATTCACGTTTTTAATCAATAAGAAATTCATTGTTTTTGCTTCAAAACTTGTGTTTGAGTAAATTATGTTCTTGCGAGTTCTAAGTGTTTTGTGGAATCAATTCACTTGGTTTCTTCGTTTAGAGTCTCTGATCCTCGTGAAGAATAGCCCTTGGATCATATTCTCTAGTCCGGTGATTGTGGAATCAATCACAAACCAGTTACTTCATCCATCTCTTCACTTCCGCTTAGCTTTGAGTCTTTGAATCCGTGAGTCACATCTTGGTGGAATCCGGGGTTTGTATCAGGTTTTATTTATTTTTTTCTTTTTATTTGGACAGTCTAATTTTTGTGTAGTTAAGTTAATCCAAAAAAACTGGGTGCACAGTTTCAAATTTAGTGGATGCACAATATATATTTATTTAAAAATTAAATGTTTTTTTTTAATCATGGGTGCATGTTCAGCCTCTCTTACTAGGGTACATCCGCCCCTACCACCTGGTCGATCTTGGCAGAAAAGATTTGTATACATAATTGAAGCTATACAAATATATGTTAGAAAGACAATCTGAATATTCATTTATTTATATAACTTATCGTAGGAAAAAATAACATTTTAAACCTTGAAAATAACAGATGCTAGCACTTTAAATCTTGAAGGTATTACATTAACACTTTAAACCTTCAAACTATTTTTACTAACACTTTAAACCTTGAAATTACCTCTCGCGTTTTCTCCGCCATAAAATTCACTACAGAATAGTTACCGGAAAACTAACGGAATTTCTGACAGTAATCCGACAAAATTTCTGACGGTAATCCAACAGATTTCTGACAAAATATGAAGATATAAAATTTAAAAATTCAAACGGGTATATCAACGTACATATTTTCCAACGGATTTCCGATAGTTACTCAAAAATCCATCAGAAATTGTCCGCCGGATTACCGGCATAACTATTTTGTCGAAAATTCGTCAGATTAAGGTCTTGTCAACAGACAATTACCGGAAAACTGACAGAATTTCCAACAGACAATTATATCGGTAATCCGGCGGATAATTACCGGAAAATTGACAAAATTCGACAAAATAGTTATGTTTTCTTCTTAATTAATGTTTATGTTTTCTTCTTAATTAATATTTATTTGGTTTTATTTTATTGGTTAAGACATTATAACAAGTGACAAACTTGGAAATCTTATCAAACATTTGAATCATTGCAAATGTTTGACAAACCTGGAAATTTTATCACACATTTGCAATGATAGTCCTAATCTCAAAATGGTGGTGGTGGCTGTTGACGACATGTTTTAGCCCTAGAATCCTACTGCAAGTGCACAAAAACACAATAGTATAGTATGGGTATTGAATCCACAATGACCAATGGACTACGCTATGGATTATTATTGTTTAAATAAACGTAGAATGTAAAAGAAGTTTATCAGGAAACTCAGTGTAAATTCAAATTAAATTCAATAAAGCAAAACATTTGCCGATGAGAATTCTTTCATGGAATCATGAGAATGAATGCAACAATCAATGGGAATGCATTAAGAACCGTTCTAGAACTCAAATTACGCACGTAAAGTCATCATGCTTTCGCATGTAACAACTATCTACGCAATGAAGTTCTTAACAACTAAATTGTCGTTTATCAATAGAAATTTATGAAAGCAATGAGATCCTAACTTGATATGTTCACAAAGTGCAGTAACATCAACTGTCGTTGGCTAAATATAGATCGATCAACTCAACAACAATTTTGGTGCTACGATGACATCGATTAAGGGCACAGGCTAATTGGCCAAACTAGACTAAGCATGAAGAACACTCTAAATTGATCAAGGAGTATATAGATTTGGTTTCGATGGATCTAATATTTTATCCTAAAAATTTGAACGATCTTCAAATATTTTAATTTTTACAATGGGTCAATGCCTAATCAGAGCAGATAAAGACGGGTTATGACGTATCTCGGATCGAATTTCTAATCAATAATAATAATGGATATTGGACTTAATCAAATTGTTATAGAATTTTTGAATTATGTGAAAATATATACATAATACTACTTAACTTTTATAGCCAAATTATGTTATAATTATGTTATAATATAAATTACCAAATAAATTTGTCTACAAACATAACACCACACGTACATAATTATTTATTTGTAATTTTAATTAACATAACACAAAATATATATAATAATAAGAATAATTAAAAATAAGATAAATAAGATGCTAAAAACATAAAATAAATATAAACATAAGCAAACATTTTCTCGCGCTGCACAACAGAGGCTATTATCTAGTTTTTTTAATTTAATATACCATTAGGTGACTTGTCCAGAGTTGTTTACTCAGTTCTCAGCTACAGTGGAAGACTTAGTGAAACCCCACTACCCATCTTTTTTTTTTTTGATAAATAAATATAATAATAATAATATTCTCATAAATATTATCAACTCCAAGCAGACGAAAAAAATTAAACAACTCAGCGATAACGATTTATTATAAACCAATAAATTCGAAATCAACTAACAACCTAACGGTTTAAGGAAGCAACCAAGCAACAACAGCGATAAATAAATAAATAAAAAACCCTCCCGGTATGTCATCTTGAACTGTCACCGCAGTTCCACGAGCTTCAGCTAGCTTTATCCGTTCCCTTAGCTGCGCCATTACGAATAGACGCAGTCAATATTTAATAAATACGGAGGAGGCGATCAACCCATCTACTATGTCAATTAGGACAAAATTACAAAAATACCCTCAGCATAAATAAATGCTCGGACTCGACAAACAGCAAAACATCAACTTGATAAAAAATTAACTCACCATAAAATAATAAATTAAATCAATCAATGACATTTTTAAGCAACCAAAACGTGATTAAAATAATTAATTCTTGACAATTAATTCAACGGCAATCACGGAAAAATTACAGAAAATAACCCTAAAATAACAGCAATTAACGGCAATTTTTTCGGAATTAATTTCCAAGGTTTAACAGCAATAATTTAAACGGCAATAACAGCAAATCACATAAATAAATCCTAACATGTAATTACCCCGAAAAAATATCCGTAAAAATATCCGACCACGGTACTGTACTCACCTGGAACGTGCACGGAAAATTTCCCGACAAAAGACTAAAAACATCATGAACTTCACGGGATGAATAACCCTCTAAAAATCTCGAACGCGACCTAGAAAAATAATAAAATAATAAAACAAATTAAACAAAAGTTAATTATCTACTAATGCGTCTTCTTCCTTCGTCTTCCTCCTCCTCCTTGACCCCCTTACAGCTCGCAGTGACACCTTCAGCCAAGGAGAAGTTCACTACGCAAAGGTCCTTTTCACGCCACCCTCCTCAGACCATCGCCCCGTTCGCCAACTCCCTCTTCCCACGAAGCTCACGATCACTGTCTCTGTTCCACGGCTCTCTCCCTCTCTCTGCCTCGCCACCACCGCCTCACCATGTCCCAGTTGCTCCTCCCCTCGATCTCCACGCCGCCGCCTCCATCACTCAAGCTCACACGAAACAAAAAGGACAAGATCAAAGCGGGACCAGGCTTACCGAGATGAGGACAAGTTGAGCCGCGCAGCCTCCGACCTTCGCCTAGCACCCTCCCACGAGCTTCCTTCTCTCCCTAGCGCAACTTAGCTCAAAGATCAAGCCGCTACTCGTCAATGGCAGATGAAGATCGTGGCGTGAAGGAGGAGATCGCACAGGTTAAAGAGAAGGAAGCTAGGGCTCGTACTCCATCTTCCGAGAAATTGCAACAAAGTCCTCTAATTCCCCAACTTGAATATTCAGCCCTGAAACTTCTAAGACAATCGACTAAACCCGGCCAACCAAAACTGATTAATCAATTCAGCTCCTAATTTTTAAATACTCCAATTAAACTCTCGACAACAGGAATGCGGATGTTACACTTAGACCACCACATCTAAAGCATAGACAGACCCAAAATTCACCTTAGTTAATGTGAATATCTAGTTACTTTTATATGTTACTTATTTTGCCAAGAATGAGCTATAAAACCTGGAGATCGTTTCTCAACAGAAGGTTCGGTTTGCTATCGGGTTCTAATTCAGACGTTTTCATCACATTTTCATATCCAAATTTTAGCCACAGTTTATTGAGTTAAAAGTTGAGCTATTAAGATTTTTTTGTCACCGTTGTCTGAAACTATTTGCTGTCACCTAATGGTATACAACTAAGTTTAGTCTAAAACACTTCGTTTCTTTTGTTGATTTCATATACACGACTAGAAACCTATTCTCATAACATTTAGAAGCATTTCAAACTGAATTTGAATAATTTGAGTGAGGAAATAAGAAGCAAGGTTGAGAATCAGATTTAGGCAATGTTATCGTTAAACTCAATATGGGGATTATTAGAAATGGCGTTTCATTTTTCAATTGAAAAACAATTTAAGCGTTTATAAGCTCCATTATCGGTGACTAATCGTGGATTTAGTTTTGTGTATTCAGCAATGATCATGGTATTTATTTTGCCCGTTTAGTTCGGTATCCCTTTATTTTTTGGTCATTTTCCTTAGAATATTTATTTTATATTTTATGACAAGGCGAAATAACACGTTTCTTGCTTTAATGGATTTGTGTCACAATGAAAAGTGTAATAAATAAATGTTTGATACAAAATCTGGAGGAGGAACTATGACGATTGACGAACAATTAAACAAAATGGTAATGATTTTGATTGAGTGAAGTAATGGAAGTAATAACAGAATGAATGTTCTTTTGAACCATAATGTTGTGTCGTCACCTACGCAAAACCTATTAAAATATAAAATTAGCCCATTACAATACATGAATATAACTAGGAAAGACCTTTGCTCTGTTAAAAATGCTCAACAATAAAAATATAATTGGATAAGATGGAATATATTTCGATGTTTGGTTTTGTTCTAGTATTGTCTTTGATCACTAGGGTTCATGGAGGTATTAACATTAGTAAAAACCAAGAAGCAAGTTTCGATGAGAACTATGTCGTTACGTGGGGACATGATCATATTTTAAAACTCAACCAAGGCAAAGAAGTTCAGCTCTCTATGGATCATTCTTCAGGTCTTTTGATTGTTTTGATTCTTCTTAATTAACAAAATAATGTCATTCTAACGACTTAAAATGTGTATTGATGTTATTATTGTAACATTTAAAGGTTGTGGTTTTGAATCTAAAAACCACTGTGGATCAGGATTCTTTCAAATGAGAATCAAATTGCCGGAAAAAGATTCTGCTGGCATCGTAACCGCTTTCTATGTTCGTACTTTTCTATTCTTTTTTTTTTCATTTGACATGAATTTGAACATTTAACTTTATATATAAAGTCAAATTTCAATATTGGTATATAGTTAACTTCAAAGGGAAATATTCAAGATGAAGTTGACTTTGAGTTCTTGGGAAATAGAGAAGGGAGACCAATAACAATGCAGACAAATGTCTTCACCAAAGGTCAAGGAAAAAGAGAACAAAGATTTGTTCTTTGGTTTGATCCTACCGAAGATTTTCATGCTTATGGAATTCTCTGGAATCCATACCATATTGTGTATGTTCCCTTTCTTTATGTTCTCTTCATGCATTTCTCACTAATCGAATTTGTCATATATAAAAAAAAAAAAAACAATCAGAATATTAATCACAAAGCGTTTAATATACTGTTAGTAAAATTTGAGTAAACAACAGTGAAACTTAACTTTTGTATAGATATTCAATACATGGGATTTTCGAAAACATTTTCATAATGTAGGTATGTTATATTCATTTTTTTATAATCTTTTTGTTTCTTTGGTTCCAACTAATTATATAAAATTTAAATTAAATATATATTGATAATCGAATATATTTTGTGTAAGTAACGTTTTTGTTCGTCAAAATTTATTGATAATAAAATATATTTACACAATAAGATAAAACATATTTTATAAAGATATCATGTTTATGTTACTTACACAAAATATATTTTATGTAACATATACATGATATCTTTATAAAATATGTTTTAATTTTTTTATATTTTGTGTTATTGTTAAGTGAATCAATTATTATAATTTTATTATTAATATATATACTAATTATTTGATTATTTGTGACTATATTATAATTTTGTTGTGTCTTGTAAAATAACACATGTAAGAATCTAAATATGATAGATGTTTTATGGAGAAAATACTCATATCTACTAGTTATAATGCAGTCTAACGACATGATAAACTGATAATAATAGGTTTTATATGGACAATATTCCAATAAGAGTGTTCAAAACAACACAAGAGGCACGAGCTACCCATCAAAACCGATGCAAGTGGTGAGCAGCTTGTGGAACGGAGAGGATTGGGCAACCGATGGTGGTAAGGCCAAGATCAATTGGGCCTATGCCCCTTTCAAGGCCCATTTTCAAGGCTTTTTTTAGTCTGGTTGCCACGTGGATGGTGTAAATGCATGTGGATCAACAACGCATTGGTGGAACAATGGAAAATATGTTGGACTAAGCGACTCGCAAAAAGCATACGAAAATGCAAGAGCCAAGTATATGAATTACGACTATTGTTCTGATCAGACTAGATTTGATGTTCTTCCTGAACAATGTCAATGGAATCAGTGACATAATATATTCAAAAGTTTTTTTTATTGGATGACATTTTATATGATTTCATAATAGCTAAAATCTTTTTTTACATATGATTTTAGATGATTTATTCTGGTATTTTAATGCTTAAATAAGAAATATAAAAATTTTCACAAAAATACACCAACTATTTATCTATTTTCACTAAAATACATGAATTATATTAAAATATCTACAAAAATACATGAATTAATTTTTTTCTTTCATTATAATACACCATCTCTTAAATTTTAGATGATTTATTCTGATATCTTAATGCTTAAATAAGAAATATGGAAATTTTCACAAAAATATAGCAACTATTTATCTATTTTCATTATAATATACCATCTCTTAAATTGTATACATTAAACACTCTCAAGTTGATGAAAAATAATATTCATTAAAATTTTATTTACAAACATTTTTAAAATTGCAAAAAACATAGAAAATTATTTTAAAAAATCTCAGATTGTATAAAAAAATCTAAAGTAATTATTAAAATAAAAACTAAACTTGTATATTTTGGGATTTATATATAAAAACAATTCAAAAAAGTATAAAATTTCTAATACTCTTTAAAAATTCTAAAAGGTAAAATATAAAGTTTTAAATTCATCATAAATTCCAATCGTATAGTTATCATTGTTTTTTCAAAAACGTTTTTGAACAATAGCATCTGAAAATATTATTATTTTAACTATACAATTGTTCTATTATTCACCATATTACCTAGATGGGAGTGTTGTGTGTTAATATAATAACATAATAAATTATATATAATTCTATTACATACAATTTTGATGTGAAAGATATAATATATATATATATATATTTTATTTAAAGTTTTATAATTTTTAGAGTTTTTTAAAATAGTAGGAACTTTATCAGTTTTTGATTTTTTTATATATAAATTTTTTTTACAATTTTAATATTGAAAATTTTGAATCATTGAAGAATAGTCTTTTTACAAATTTTTAGATTTTTTTAGAATTTTACATATATTTCAAACTTAAAAAAATAACAAAATATTATTTTCCATCAACTTGTGGGTGTTTGATAGGTACAATTTAAGAGTTTGTGTATTATAATGGAAGCAAATTTTAATTGATATATTTTTATGGATACTTCATTTATTTTAGTGGAAATAGATAAATGGTTGGTGTAGAAAGAGCTATTATTCGTAAAAAAAAAAAAAATAATAAAGTAGAGAGAAAAAATAAAAGGCGTTCGTGGGTTTTGCTTCCTCTCCGGCTTCTGACGCTTTGTCGTCGGAGCTGTGAGAGGCTTAGTTTCATTTAAGGTTTTTAGTATGTGTAGTTTGCAGCTCTCCTGTGATTCTTTTTGCGGTGATGCAAGTTTTGTTTTTTTTTTGAATCGGAGACGATGAAGAAGCAGATCCAGGTGCGGAGACGAATTTCACGGCGGCCTTTGTCTCTGTGGAGTCTTGAAGGTGGTTTCGTAGGTTCATTTTCTTTTCGGAGGAGTTTCGACAGTAGATCTGCTTTATGTAGTCTTAGTTTTGGTGTTTCATTTCGACGATGGCTCTAGCTTTCGGCATTTTGTGGCGGCGGGTTTAGGCTTGTTTGCCGGGTTATTTGTTCATGTGCTAGTTTCTTCATCGGATCTGTAAGTTGGAGATATTATCGGAGTTGTCTTGGGTCGAAGGCGAGTATTGATTTTGGTTGAGGAGAGATCGGATTTCTGTTGTTTTCATTGGCTTTTGAGATGCAGGTTCCAACGGTTGTTTGTCTTATCAGACTCTTCTGGTAAGCTTTCTCCGGGTTCTATTGTTTCTCAGGTTAAGGTGAAACTTCTCGATTTCTCTAGCGCGTCCGGATTGTTATCTTCCACTATGGTCTTTCGATATGGTTTCTTGTGTTGCGCTGTCTGGTTTATGAGATTTTGTGGCTACTTCGTTGATATACCCTTGGTCTTAATCGGATCGCATCCTTCATCAACCCCTCTTTCTGAAGGTTTTGGTGAGTCGATTAAGCGGTTGTTTTAGTCCCTTCCACTAGAAATTATTATCAGGTTTGGTCGAGATCTGATTAGTGTTTGTATCTATTATTTCGGTGCAACGTCCCACATCGGAAGATTAAAAAATAACTGTTTAATATATTAGTCAAGTCAATCATCAATTAATATAATGTATTTTGGGAAAGAGCTCAAAAACAAATCCGTGCGGACTTGGCCATTTGGCCCAAAGCTAACAATATCATACTAAATTAAGAATTGGGTTTGATTTAAGAATTGACTTGGGTTTGATTGAAGATACTAAATTAAGATTTTTCTAAAGATACAGAAGCGTTTAATTGAACAGACATTTACACATTAAACCAACCGGTTATATTAAACCGACATACCTTTTTCATAATCAGGCTAATAACCCTCGACAAAAAAAATCTAGCCTTCTCTTCTCTTCTTCTTCTCCGTTCCTGAGTTCGCCGGCGTCATCAATTCACGTTACACCGTTTTTCCGTTCGCCTCCGACGACGCATTATTTCTCTCTTTAATTTCCTCTCTGAGAGATTTATCTGTTTAAAAGTTTCATAAATCTCTTGTTCCTAAAGTTAAACTCGATCTGGGGAAAACAAAAAATCTCCGAGCCAGAGGCGAAGAGACTCTGAGATTCCTCTGTTTCTCGTTGCCTTAACCAGATGATTTGAACCACCGGTCTATTCCGGTCATTGCTCCCACGGGTAATTTCAAAAGGATGTCATGTTAGCTCATCGATTTCTCAGAAATCCCAAATGGTAATTCACTATTTCCTCATCAGTTTTGTAGCTTTTTGCTGTAGAAACTGTAAAGTGTTTTTCTTTAATTCAATGCCTTCTTATAGACATGTTTCTGGATGATTTTTTCAGGACCTATGGACTCTTCTCACTTCACTTTCAGTTCTCTAATTATGTAAAGTCAAGACCTTTTCTACAAGCTCCATATGAATCAGCTTCTTCTGACCTTTCACAAGCTCAAAGGCAGAATCTTTTTGCGTATAATGATGTGTTTAACAAACGTTACATGAGCAATTCAACTATAGAGCTAAGAACAGATGATAATGTGGTGAGATTTGCTTTCAACAATGTCTCTGGCAACAAATGTGAGCCTCCAACAAGGAAGGAGAAGAAATGGAAACGAGCTAAATTGTCAAGAAAGGATAAAGTTAATGAACTAAGGTTTTATCGACTAAAGGCGAAAAAGAAGATGAATTCTCCAAACCCTGAAGTTAGAATTCGATACAAGCTTGAAAAGGTTACATCTTTATTGATATATTTGCATATTCTCTACTTGTAGTTTGCTCGATTGCGTTTTCTTGCGAACTTCGAAAGGGTAGATCTTTATTTAAATATGAAAGTTAATGGCCAAGGTTTTATCGTCTAAAGGCGAAAAAGAAAAAGAATTCTCCAAACCCTGAAGTTAGAATTAGAGATAAGCTTGAAAAGGTTACCATCTTTTTTGATGTATTTGCATATTCTCTACTAGTAGTTTTACTCGGATTGCGTTTTCTTGCAAACTTTGAAAGGGTAGATTTATTTGGATATGATTGTGAATCTTTACATGATGTGCTCTGAAATTATTCAGAATTTTGAATGTATGGTTTGATTGTGTAGGCTAAGAGGAAAGAAGAATGGCTGATTGAGAAACTGAGGAAATACGATGTTCCGAAATCACCAGCTGAACCTTATGATCCAGAGATTTTGACAGAGGAAGAGCAGCATTACCTAAAACGTACAGGTGAGAAGAGAAAGAACTTTGTCCTTGTTGGGAGACGAGGAGTGTTTGGAGGTGTGGTTCTGAATATACACCTCCATTGGAAAAAGCACGAGACTGTTAAAGTTATTTGCAAGCCCTGCAACAAACCCGGGCAGGTTCATGAGTATGCAGAAGAGCTGGCTCGGTTAAGCAAGGGCATTGTGATTGATGTCAAGCCTAACCACGCCATAGTATTGTACCGTGGGAAAAACTATGTGAGACCAGAAGTGATGTCTCCTATTGATACCCTCTCTAAAGATAAGGTAGGTGTTTGATGAATCCAGATACTTTTTATGTTTGGCTGTCTGTCTCTTGTCTTGACAAAAGTAAATGAAACCGCAGGCGTTGGAGAAATATCGGTATGAGCAATCGCTTGAACATACAAGTGAGTTCATAGAGAAGTTGGAGAAAGAGCTCGAAGAGTACCAGAAGTATGTTGATCGGTTCAAGAAGAAGAAAGATGAAGAAGCAGAGAACAAGAACGAGGCAGATAAGAAGAGTAAGTAGTGTAAGACTTCTTGGTTAAGAGATTCTCAAAAGGAATCTGAAAAAAACACAAGGAAGTTAAACGATTC
Organism: Cardamine resedifolia; assembly: GCA_014578085.1. Lineage (NCBI taxonomy): Eukaryota > Viridiplantae > Streptophyta > Magnoliopsida > Brassicales > Brassicaceae > Cardamine > Cardamine resedifolia. The sequence continues at coordinate 5,489 of VBRH01001167.1, read as the reverse complement.
TTTGGTTTTTCAAAGTATTGATTTGGTGCAAAGGGTTCACATTACATTCACTACAAGTGGGTTCAGTTCGACTAAACCTAGCATATTTAACGAGATTTTGATTTAACTCAACCAAAGAAAGAACATAAAACGGTATCAGAACAAAACTATGCTAATTCAATCAAATGATAAAGCTGTAAGATGTGACATATAAACCAGATTCGAACATTGTTTACACATTGGCTACCATTGGTTGGTGACTAGGCTTATGGTATAGTGTTGGTAGATATCATGTAAAGAGATGTTAACGTGTTAGACAACCAACACCTTTTAATACTGTTGGTAGACTTTGACAAACATATGACATACAAATTTTACTACACCTATGACAAAATGTTGGTAGACTTTGGCATACATATGACATACAAATTTTTGATAGACTGTTGATAATAGCAGATTTTGCCGGAAATTGATATGTTGGGGAAAATGTTTAAGAAACATGGAAGACTTTTAATGTCGAGAAACAATCTTAAAAAACAAAGTTGCCAACTATTACAAAAACTGAGAGTCATTTAACATGTAGAAAAAGGATAATAATTTGTTTGAATTACATCCAGAAAATGATATGTTTGGGAAAATGTTGAAGAAACATGGTATGTTCTGTGTGCCAGAAAAAGCCATTACACATGCACATACAAATTTTGGAGCCTCTTCGAGAGTTTGCTACAACATTGCATATACTTACACCGCTCGGCGATATGTGGGCTTTTTAACATGTTTTTGATTGTATTTCTCATAGATTTCTTGTGGTTGCTGCATATTTAGGTATTTATGTCCATGTTTGCATATATTTTTTTTGTTTTGGATTGATGTCTTTCAGATTATGCAACTCTAATGAAAATCTCTTCATCTCTATCTTTGTAAATCCATCTCTTTATCTTTTCCTTTTCTCTTTTCTTCATTTAGGTTGTTAGTCTTTTAGTTAGAACTTGAGTTATGCTAGATTATGATGAATTGATGGTTAGATGATGATTGTTTAGGTTAATTATGGTTAGATCCTTCATTTAGGTTGTTCTTTATGCTAGATTAGCCAAGAAATTGGTAGTTTAGAGCTCAGGTATTTCCACGCCCACAAGATGTTCGATGAAATACTTGAACCAAATCTTTTATGAGTTTTACATACCTAGCAAATGAGAGTTGTTGATTAGGGTGTTTAGTGAACTTATTGGAGTTGATTATTAATGCTCATTGATCATTTTGGTAGCTAACGATGGTAATTGATTATCAAATGATTAGTGAAGTGATTAGTGCCACGAGAGTGGATTAGTCATAGTTAAGAATTTCATGTTCTGTTATGGTTTTTAATGCAATCTATTTCATCATTGTTTGATTGTTAGTTCATTCCCTTAGTAGAACCCATGGTTGTTGGTACCGGATCCCGCACAAAGATCCAGTGGTTTGGAATGATGCCACGTGCAGACCATGAGGAAATCACTATACACGGATCAGCGAAGACAAGCCAAAATAAAGAAAAATAAGGAACCAAACCCCACAATAGCTCGGAGAACGAAGCGACCCCCATCTC
>VBRH01001166.1:4215-16116 GCA_014578085.1 Cardamine resedifolia | reverse complement strand
GTCAATTAGAATAAAATTACGAAAATGGCCCCATCATAACTAAATGTCCGGATTCGACAAACAACAATAACATCAACTTAGAAAAATTAATTTAATTTTTCTAAGTTGATGTTATTGTTGTTTGTCGAATCCGGACATTTAGTTATGATGGGGCCATTTTCGTAATTTTATTCTAATTGACCTAGTTGACGGGTTGATCGCCTCCTCAGTATTTATTAAATATTGACTGCGTCTATTCGTAATGGCACAGGTAAAGGAAAGGATAAAGCTGCTAGTTGAAGCTCGTGGGATTGCGGTTCGGATCAAGATGACATACCGGGAGGATTTATGTATTTTATTTAATTATAAATTGTTGTTCGTCGTGGCTGTTATTTTTCCGTAAACCGTTAGGTTGTTAGTTTTGATTTACGATTTTATTGGTTTATAATAAATCATTTTGCTGAGGTTGTTATTTGTTTCGCCTGCTGGGAGTTATTAGTATTTATGGGAATATTAATATTGTATGCAAAAAAAAAAAAGGGTCGGGGCGTTTTAGCTTAGGTATTTCACGCCCGGAAGATGTTCGATGAAATGTTTGAACCAAACCTTTTATGAGCTTTACATACATAGCAAACGAGAGTTGATGATTATGGTGTTTAGTGAACTTATTGGAGTTTTTTTTTATTAATGTTCATTGATTATTTGATTGCTAACGAGAGTTATTGATGGTTGGATAAATAGTGAAGTGATTAGTGTCATGAAAGTGGATACATCATAATTGTGAATTTCATATTCTAGGATGGTGCTTAATTCAATCTCTTGCATTATTGTTTGATTGTTAGTTCACTCTTATGATAGTAAAACTCATGATCAATTGTGTTCTCTTTTTTTCATTTTTGAACTTCACTTCTTTTCTTTTCATTCCTTTGTTTTATAAAAGTCAAAACTATTGTGCTCTGGAATAGTTTGAATATCGCATCTCTAGTGTGTGATCTTTAGTCTTTGAAGATTCGATCCTAAAGTATTATGCACGATAAGTTTAATTGATAGACCTAAAACCTCTTTATCACTTTGCCACCATTCTTAAAACCAAATATACCACATATTTTTTTTATGTCACATCAGAATTTCAAACCCACAAGTGGGCTAGGTGACATGGATATTGATACTTAGCCAATTCAAATCCATCACGTTCAATCTATTGTTATTTTTGGCGATTATTTGAAAAACTTCATGAAAGTATATAGCCCAAACTAATTCGATATATAGGATATTTGAAAAACATCATGAAAGTGTATAGCCCAAACTAATTCGATATATAGGATCCTTGAAATATTGTTTTACTTCCATTTGTTAGGAGATATATTAATAGTTTTTGGTTGATTCTTTTGTGTAAGTATTAGTTATGGATCTCCAACTTATTCATACCTTTCAAATTCATAGCTAAAGTGCAACCTTCTGGAACCTAGCAGCCAACCTCTCTTAGGCAATTCAAAGAGCGTTCCTCGTTTTGGTCGTCGTTTGTTTGATTTTTGCAGTCTTGGTATTTTGCTTGAACCGTTGTGACTTTTTCTTTCATAATCAATCTCGTGCGATTGTCGATGGATTTCAAAGGTGTGATTTCAGTGAAACAAATTGTTGCCAATTGGATCTCATCATCTTACTAGTGGTAGACGGTGGTAGGAGTTTTTCTCTCCAGATCTCCTGCGTCTTTGGAAATCTAGGAGATGTCAAAACTATGGTACCTTTCATTTTTGTTGTATGTGGTGGTTTCTTCTCAGTCTTGGTATGGTTAAGATGAATTATCATCGTTATATTCTTTTGGTCGTTATTACCTTGGTATTAGATCTGATGTATTCAGTTGGTCAAGTTTGTTCGACGGCGTATATATCTGAGGCTTCACCAAAACTAACTGTTCCAGAACAAAATTGACAAAGACAATCAAAGAAAGAGACTTATTCAAATCATGATAATTGTTGTCTGTGTTGTCACAATATTCTAGAATATTTTTTTAACACATCGCTTTCTTCGTATCTCTCTCAACCGATAGCTTTAAATCTTTAATCAATTGTTTTTTCTTCTTCGGCACAAGTAAACAACAATTTCTCTCTTCTTTGATCTATTTTTTTATTTTATTTTTCTCCAAATCAAACAATTTTGTGTCCATCTAGACTACATCTAGGTGTCTCGTTCATGTTAAGCACTTCTTCTCATGTTTCTTAGCTTTGTTTATGAATTTTGATTCTTAAATCATAATTAATCTATTGTTTAATGATTATGTATGTGCTTTCTCTGATTTTATTCAATACTCAATTTCTTCTCCAAATTTTCCGGGTTCTATCTTTTAAATTTGATTTTGTTTCAGTCAGTGGTCGATTGCCTTATTTTTCTGTTTGTTTTAAGTGTGTGCTCTTTGACATTAAGAAATAAGTAATAGTTATTAGTTTTGATGAAGAAACAAAAATCTGGACATGATAAAAGAGTCGAAAAAACAAATATAGAAAATTTCATCGATTCTCGTAGAGGAGCTTTGGATTAATTTATAAAACCAAAGTCTCGAGTATCTAAGAATTCTGATAATTTAGCTAATGATGATGTTAATATCGATGAAACAATAGTTGATAACAATAAAAATACTAATGAGAAAAATGGTGTTGATGACAATAAACGTGGTGATGGTCAATGTAGAAGTGGTGAAAGCGAAAATGTTTTGATAGATATTTATGATGTTCGGAACTGGAATTCTCTTGATTCAAAATCAACTGATAGATTAGCCATTAATGGTCCTAAGAGAGATATATCAATTGTTAAAGGTCCTAAAAATAAAAATAAAACTAAGAGGAGATTTTCTTCGTCTTGTTTTACAAGATATTTTTCTAATAGAGAAACATGTGATAGAGATTGACTAGTTTCCTCAAAAGAACTTGACAGAGTTTTTAATGTGAGAGGTCAAGGGTATGATAATGGGTCTAACATGAAAGGGAAAACCCAAGGAGTACAAAAGAGACTTCTAGATCAAACTATTGTTTCATTAGATAAAAGATTTGAGCGTGTTATATGAATTTTTTTTTTCTTTTTTAGTTCAAGTTACAATCACTAGATGATTCCTATTTGAAATCTTGTTCGTGTTTTAAGGAAAGATAAAGCGTTAGATGTCAAATGGACATGATCTATTTATGGAGTTCAAATTATTAAGTGAATTTCTTCCTAAAGAAAAGATGGGACCAATTGATCTGTTGATTTTTTTAAAAATGTTTAATTGTTTTCCAAATGCGGTTATTGCATATAGAATTCTACTATCTATTCCAATAAATGTTGCTTCTGCATAGAGGAGTTTTTTAAAGCTAAAGTTATTGAAGTCGTATTTGGGGACTACTATGACACAAGAGAGGCTAAATGGGTTAGTTGTGATGGCCATCGAGAACGATCTTTTGAAAGGAATAGATGTGGAAAGCTTTACTGATGATTTTGCTTCTAAACATGTTAGGAGAGCGACGATGTTTAGTTGAAATTAGGCATTGTTATTTTATTTTTTACTTAACCAAATAGGTTCTTATAGAATTTATATTTAAGTATGAAGTTTTATATTAAAAAAATTAGAATGAAAAATGGCCCAATTTTTGTTGTTAGCACATGGCCTTTAAATTTATTGAACCGCCCCTGATATTAACGTTGGAGTTTTTTTTCATTTTTACACCTTATTTATTAATTATTTCACAAAACACACGATACATTTCATAAAGTTTGAGTTTTAACATAGATGTATATAAAAAAAATGGACTCTTAAAATTATCCAAATGTTTTGGACCCAGACATTTGCTCCAGTAGCTCATGTCTAGGCCCGCCCCTGATTATTTTTTGTTGACCTTCTTAAGACTCGAAACAAGATCGTTTTAGTACCACTAATGTGTCACTGAAAATGCCCAAATATTGGTGCAACAAAAGACCATTGGTTTCTCCTTGTATTTAATTTGTTGATCTCTTCTACAATGTAACTCATTCCATCTCAATATCAATAAGACAAAGAGGAAAAAAAAAGTGAAACCTTCTGTAGTAAAATTATGCTGTAAAAATAACTATAAGAAGTTAATAGACGAAATAACATATATGATAACTATATATCACATATTTCTACAAGCCTATAGCATCAAGAAGCTCGGAATGCTTAGAAACAGTAACAAGCGAATTAGCCACAATCGCGCCACTAGCTGCCACAGCAGGAACACCAATCCCGGGAAAGGTCGAGTCACCGCAACACAAAAGCTGCAGAATGGGTGTGGAATGGCCTGGAAATGTACCTTTCCCGGCCTCTATCGCAGGCCCGTATGTTCCTCTATTCCTCCTTAGAAACCTCTGATGCGTCAATGGTGTTCCCACCAAACTCACCTCGCACTTCTCTCTGTTGAACCCGGGCCCTAACGCCCGCTCCACGGCTCTCCACATCACCTTCACCAACGGTACCAGTACATTTCGGTTAAGATTAACTCTGTTTGGTTTCAGTTTTATCAGGTTTTGGTTTTTCCGTTTTTGACAAAAATAAGGTATCAAACTCATAATGAAAAATTTTCGGTTCAACTCAGTTCGATTTGGTTAAAAAATATTGGTTTGGGTTCAAATTAAATTAACATTTGGATTGGGTTTTATGTCAACAAAGTGTAAAGAAAATGAATAGGTACCTCGGACCGTTGGGATTTGAGATTCTTGTACTCGGCACTTCTCCTGTCAAGACCTTCCCAGAGACCAAAAGGTTCGGTTCCAGGACAGTAAGCGTGCAGAACATGTTTCCCCGGTGGCGCAAGATTCGGGCTAAGAGCGCTAGGAACTGATATCAGAACCACATTTTGGTCAGCATCCACACCGCGGTCCCAATCATTCACAACAATATGATGAATCTCAAGGTCATCTGCTATTCCCTGTTCCAGTTCCCATTAAGAAAAAGTCAAAACCAAGGAAACAAACAAACAAACACACAAAACTAAAACATCGATAAAGCAGATTTATTTTCTTTTTATTCCTTTTATACCTCTGCGTCGAATCCCAAGTGAAGATGCATGAATGATTCACATTGTGGCGTCGTGTTCACACCTTTAATGTATGAATCTGGGAGAGCTCCTGGAGGTAAGAGCTTTAACGTGTCCCACATCGATGCGTTGCTGACCACGGCTTTTCTAGCTCGAATGAACTGAATCATTTCCATATTGAAATGAGTAATGAGAAAAATGAAAAAGTTATAAGAGAATGAAGATATATATTTATGTAAATTCAAGAACTCTTCATACTTGACCATTCCTTAGCTGGACTCCAACAGCTTTACCATTCTCGATGACAATGGTCTCGACATGGCTTTTAAGAGACAAACGTCCACCAAACTTCTCCAAGCCACGGACAAGCGCTTCAACCACTGCACCACTTCCATCAATAGGGTACTCCAATGTGCAGCCTGGCTTGTACCATTCCGCAAACATGTAGATCTGCATACACATAAGAAGCAAAGACTTCATTTTAACCGGTTCTTGTGAACCAAAATTTTTTGATAATCTTGTTTCTTGTAATACTACATAAGATTGTGTAATTTGTACCATCTCGGCAGAGAGTATGCCATTAGATTTGACCCCTGCGAGAAGGAATGCGAGAAGATCAATCCAGTTTCGTATAAACGGGTCTTTCAACCCCAAAGAATCAACAATTTCCGAGAATGGGCGAAGAAGCTTTGTAGCGCCCAACGCTCCTTGAGGACCCATTTTGATAAAAGATTTCAAGAGTGAAGGAGCATATCTAGCAGCAGCAGTGGAGAGAACACCAAGATCCCCGCGAATAGACAATGGTGGTAATGCCATAGCAGCAGAAGACAGAGGGAGGATTGCTCCCTGCAGATTCATCATAGTCATGTTTGTTATTAGCAGATGAGATCTCACGGTAGATATCATTTATATTGACTCACAAGCACCCACAAGAAGCTTTTCCCATTCTTGGACCGCGCTGGGGCCTGCGTATTTCTCTAGATCCTGAAGAACAAAACAACGCTAAACAAGATCAAAGATACAGTATCAAATCATCTCATAGAAGTCACTGTAAAGTGAAGCATCTAAACGACAACATAGGAGGTTCATTTTGTCAGATTTTATCGAAGTTTAGAACTTCATCACAAGAAAACAAAAAAAATCATAAACATTTATCATTATCATTTTTAAGTTGAACTCTACAACATAGTAACATAAACTAACTTTTTTACCTTGAAAAAATCGGTAGGACCTATGCGCGACAAGAAATCGCCTTCTGGTAAGTATACCATCCAAGAATCATATTTGGAACAAGGAAGTGATTCCCCTAAAGCATCTAAAACCTGAAAAAAAACACACACACACACACACAATCACCCAAAAAAAAGCATAAGAACAAATTCCAAAAACAAGACTCTGATCCCATTTCATCACAACTCAGAAGCCGTAAAAGCGCACATAAGGAACATTATAAACCAAAAAAAGAAAATAGAGTTTAAGGAAGAGAATGATTTTACTTGAGCAAGAGGGTTAGCTTGAGGGCCTCGTGATTGTAACCCAGAAAACAGAGAAGGACCAGAGTCAAACTTGTAGCCTTTGATCTCAAATGAATGAGCCGCGCCACCGGGAACATCATGGCTCTCAAGAACGATCACATCTTGATCATATCTAGCTAACAATGCACCACAACATAATCCACCTATGCCACTTCCAATAACAACAACATCTGCTTCAGGCTCCCCTAAAACACACACACACACAACCATACAAAAAACTTATTAACATTAAATTTAGCTTAAAGATCTCAGAAACTGTTCAATGAACAATTGAACAATGTTAGGAGAAAGAGTGAACCAGAGAAGGATTCTTTGATGGGAAGATTGCCATTGGAAGAGGTTGATGAAGAAGACGATCGTATGAAGGAAGATCTGACTGTTGGGGTTCTAAAGTTATGGAGAAACGGAGATTGAAGCGTCCAATTGCAGAAATTGGCGGCCATAGGAGGAGGGAAAGAGAGTCTGGAGACTGGAGCTATGTGTGTCTCAGTGTCTGGTCTATGTGTGGATTTGGCGGGTTTTATTGTTCTTACATATCATTGGCCTTAAAGCAGACACGTAGAGAGACATGCACCAGCTTTATTCTTCTCATTTACACAGCCGTCAATGAATCATGGGCAAAATTAAGATGGGCTTATCTATTAGCCCAGGGCCCATAAATGACAAATATGTTAGTATATTATACATATATTCTCTACATATATATCCTTCGTATATTCTCTTGTTGATATACTAGGATCTAGATTTGTATCTATCTCTTGTATCTATCTCTGTGTATTTATACTCTCGTTAAACATCAATACAAGGAAAGCAATTCTAAACACTCACAAAATATGTTTATAGTAGTAATAATACTACAGAGGCGAAAGAGCGTCAGCCTCAAGAAATTTAAAAAAAATGCAAAAACAATACAAATAAAAATAGAGGAAACTGGAAAAAGAAAAAGCATGCCTTTATATTAGTCTTTGATAGCATTGGTAGACTTTGTTCACTTTTTTAACAAATCTCCATATACAAATTGATATTAAACTTTTTAATATGTGAATCGTTATCACGTAAAAAAAAAATGAAATGTGAATCGTTACCAGCTGTCAAAACCCTAAAGCATTTAAACCGTCATAAAATTTGTAAACTCTAAATATACAAATCTTTCCCGTCCTAAGATTTGTAAATTCTAAATATACAAATTTTCCCCTCCTAATTAGACAACCAATTAAGGAGTGAGCATTTAATTTAATTAATGTATGATTGGAAAAAAAAAATACATACAAATCCTATTCATTTTTCTTGTTTAAAAAAATGAAGAAAGTTTAAATCAAATAATTTATTTAATTTATATAAAATTCGAATAATCTTGTGGTGCTTCCCCATTGAAGTGTCTTTCAAATAATGGGTCAAAACATAACTAAATTTTTTTTTTTGAATTTAATATAAATTGGGTTAGAAAAATTTGTTTTTTTTTTGGTTCAAAACAATAAATTCAGTTTAAAATCAATAAATTTACACTATAATTTTTTTTTTAATTAATGGGGTGTCAGTTGTGGATCCGGCCATGGATAGAGTTGGAATTACATAAAAAGTAAACCACTCAAATAATGTTTATATAGACCAAAAACTACATATGTATTTATCTTTAATTTGTACAATTTAACGTAATTTGTTCTTTTCCTATAATATAACAGAATAATTATAAATGTTTTGACCGATGCTAGTAATTCACCTAGGAATTCTTTTTCCAGCTTAAAATAGTTCAACTACGACATTTTTTTAGTAAATTATATTTGACATCCACTAAATAAAAAACAAAAGGCATCATGAACGTATAAGATTTATAAACGTATAAGATTTTTGAAAATGAAATCTTATTGATGTGGTATTGAAGATAGAGACTATCTATCTACAAAAGGCCTATGATGTTCGGGAAAAAAAAAAGTAAATTGTACAAGCAACAAATCAAAGACATAAAAGAAATTGAGTAATATAATTGTTTTACAAGAATTTGGCCTAATGCTAAAGAGGAACAAATTCTCCAGAGCCTCCAACGGCGAGATGACCCAGAGAAATTTTAAATGATCAATCAAAATTACATCATTTTAAGTATATATTTCCTATATATATACTTCAATATTTCCAATGTTTGTATGAACTGATACACACCTGTCAAATGGCATACATTTAAATCTCATTAAGATTTTAGGAAACTGCAAAAGGTTATACCAAGTTAACTGAAATGTGATCTAAACTTTTATTTGGGGTTGAATTGTCACTTTTTGTTGTCCTTAATATCATCAATTAACAAGGAAAATTAATCTTCTACAACCGAGAATTATATATTGAAATTACGAGAAAGTAAAAGAGATCATATATCATAACTTTGTTCTAAAATCTTGAGAACTCTAAAACAACAATTATATATTGGAAAATAGCATTTTTTTAACCTTGAAAGTGTTAGATGCTAGTACTTTAAACCTCGAAAGTATTATACTAGCACTTTAAATCTTCAAATTATTTTTACGAACACTTTAAACCTTGAAACTACATCCCATATTTTCTCTGCCATAAACATCACTCCAAAATAGTTAATGGAAAACTGATGGAATTTTTGACGGTAACCCGACGAAAATAGCTTATGGTAATCTGACGGATTTCTGACAAAATAGCTTTGTCAGAATTTTCAAAATTTAAACGACTATACAACATACATATTTTCTAACGGACTTCCAACGGTTACTCGAAAATATTATAATTTACCATATAACCCATCAGTCAGCTTTCAGTCACATAAGTCACAAATTCCTCTATATATCACATTTTAGTTGTCTAAATCTGTAATGAAAACTGCTAACAACTCCTGCAACAATGCTCACATATTATATCGAGGTTATCCAACGATTCAACTAATAAACAACAAACAATTGAAAACATACCTTAGACATTGTTACAGATTTGTTTTTTTTTCTTAATCGCGGAGACCTAATTCAACCTCCAATTCATCATCCTCCTCAAAAAGCTTCAGTAGCCGAGCATACTGCTCATCTCTTTTCTTCTTCTGCCATAGTTTGTATAAGAAGAACGAGAATCCCGCTACAGCCCCAAACCCGAGTAGTATGAGAATCACTTTAGTGCCTGTTTTGCTTGAAGAAGTATGCGATTCAGCCTTTGCTCCAGTATTTGAACTCTTTGAATCATCAGATAAACCTGAATACATCATCATATCAAATACAATTAACATGAAGCTGCCAAGGATTCAAAAGACTTCATCAAAAGATATGGTAGCATGAAACAAGATCAGCCAGCTTAATCACTAGAACTATCCTCAATTACATAAGATATACCATTATAACATGTTGCTAATCTTTAACAATTGTGGGACTAAAAACAACACACATTATTAACAAGCAGTGAATTTTATCAATTGCTACAAGGATTCACAGAATTTTCAAGATAAGTATCAACTTAGCCTTCTATAGAAAATGTTTAAACTCGTAAATACGTAAAACAAAAATAAAGCAAAAAAAAAAAGAGCTGATGAACAGCTTCAAATGCCAGAAATAGAAAGAATAGTTTCATTAGTCATATAGAGGCTCTATTATAGAGCATCAACATAAAACATTACTGATGATTTATACAAATACCAAATCAGTATAAAGTCTAAATGATTTTCCAACAAGTAAACCAAATTGTAAGAAGTATAATTTGGAATTTAAACCAAACCCATAGCCAAAAGATAAAAAAAATGACTCTAAAAGACAAATCTTTCATTCAACAAGCACTGTTCAAAAAAAAACACATTTTTTTGTTTTTGCTGAATTTGCTACTTTGTCAAAATTGCTCAATATCTACAAAATTAAGAACAACAAATCTTCATTTTTCAACTTTATGATCGCAAAATAGCAAATCATAGGAACATAATTTCTACCCAAATCCAGCTGAAATTCGACCTAAATCTCACGAATTTAATACCTAATCTCAAATAAACCAGTAAAATCTAAAGATTCCACCAAAAAAAAAAAAGCAGGTTTCTGAAATCGAAATAACAGATCTGATGAAGACGAACCTAAGACGAAGTGTAGAGAAATCAAAGCTAAGAGTAGAAGATGGCACCATGAAAGACCACTCGTCGAGGTCCCTCTCATCTCTTCGACTTTGTTTATACGCAAGGAGGAACAGATTCTTCTATAGTAGAAGAAATATAAAAAGAAAACGCAATATTTGTAAGCAACGGTGATTTGATTTTCAGATTCGTCGTCGTCGCCGGTTACGACTATGAAATGTATTAAAACACGACAATTGGGTCTGACCCGGAATAGTGTACTGGGTATTTTCTTTATTTATTAATTATATTGTGGTGAAAAATGGATATGGAAGAAACTATTTTAGTTTCTCTACTACTTTTTAATGTTTGATACAATAAAAAGGGTAACAAAAAAATATATTAAGCTTTTTAACAGCCGACAAATATTTTTATAAAAAAAAATAATGAAAGTGTTATGTTTCTGAAAAGTATATAAAATTAATGTTTCTTATGCAGATATACAAAACAAATATTACTTTCGTGCTTCAATATTTTTTTTTTGGATAAAAGGAAAGGATTCGAACGTGCTTTAGTATTAGATAGACGAAAGAGAAAACAAAATTGTGTTATATCATATAGTTTTATATCCACTACCAACATCTGATAGTATGAAATTATAGTTTAATATCAACTACCAAAACAAAACCAACTTTTTTTTTTTATCAAAAGAAAAAAAAACTACCAACTTCGATAGATATTTTATTTCTAAATGAATGAGGGGGAACATAAGTGGAAAAATTGAATATCATTCAATTCATGACTCTACGAAATAGTAGATAAATGTAAGTTAAACAAAAAAATTATATAATTTGTTGGTATCGAGTTTAGCACATTGCCTTAATCCTGACTAAAATTGAAACCAATTCATTCTAAAAATTCAGTCAAGTCGGCCCATGGAGATTGAAGAACCGATCTACTGAAAATGAAAACCTGTTCGGAAAATGAAACTTGAAAAATGGAAAGAAAATATGGAATGAAAAAAGAAATACCCATTTAAAAGGTCCAAACCGATTTAACACCGACTCAAAATCACTAGAAATAGAGGAGCTCTTCAAACATTCGGCGGATCCAGAAATCTCTCCATAAAAACTCAAGAAAGCAGCTCTGTTATTTTAGTCTTGTTTTCTCTTTTAGCCTCGAAACCCTAATTTTCTTTGTACTTTATGATCAAACAAAACTTATTGTAACAACCGTGTATTATAATTAGGAGTGGATTAGTTGGTGAGAATAAAAAATGCAAAAGAAAAGAAGTTTTATATAAAGAAACAGAGCGTAGGAGTTTTTGGCGTGA
>VBRH01001165.1:15401-26470 GCA_014578085.1 Cardamine resedifolia | reverse complement strand
TAAAAATAATAATATTTAGTTAAGAGAGTCTCTAAAAAAAGTGAAGAATCCCTTAAATAAAAGATTTTGAGATATTTTTTTAAAAAACCATTATAATTAAATATTACTATTTTTGTTTTATTATTTCTTTTAAAATTAAAAAACTTTTATAGAGATTAATAGATACACATGCTCTTATGACCGCTAAACATATACGATGTCGATATGCCGAGTTCAATTCTTAGATTCCCCAAAACGTTCGTTTTCTTTTTTTCAACAAAATAATTAAATAAAACAAAACGTATTATACATAAATTAAAATAAAATATATAATATGAAAAAATGTTTAAAACACCCCACTTTTTTTTGTCCTTTTGCTTGTATCCATCTAAAGCTTAGGTCGGTTCTGAGTGTCCGCATCATTCAGCCATCATTATTGACTTATTGCTTTTTTAATTTTGGATCGAAACTAAATACTTAACTAACAAACAATCAATCGAGTGAGATTCTAACACTTGCATGGTTATGGTTTCAGTAGAGCTATCTTGAGCCCTACCAGTCATCCATAGCCACGAGATACCTCACCATTAGCATTAAATATCAATTACCATTTTATCCCAACTTTAACCTTTTGGTGATCAACGAATCCGAGACTCCACGTATCTACCATAAAATGTGATTGAAAATCTGTCCCTTTTCTTTTTATCAACGACAATCTGTCCTTTATCACAAGAAAAAAGAGAAAATATGAAAAAGAGAGAAAAAGAAGAAAAGCCAACATATACAATGTCTCATATGAGAAAACATAAACTAATTTGATATGTTATGTAAAGAGACATTTATAGAAAATTTTTGAAGGATTCTTGAAATATAACCAGTTTTTAAAGAAATGGTAAGAGAAAAAGGATTCTTGAAATATATAATTTTTTTAAAGGATGCTTGAAATATAAACATTTTTAAAGTATTGTAGTAGATTTGTTTTTATTCTACTGGATCCTTCATTTCTACTTTTCTTCTTTATCGACGCAAAATATAAATCTTGAAATATACTTTTTTAATAACCGTGCTCAGAGCCATTTGTCTCTTTCTCCATAACAAAACTAATACTCTCATTTTTCTCTCTTCTATTTTTAATCAGTTTTCAAAAAATTCCAAATTATGATATTTATTATTTATCTTTTAATGAGTTAATTTTGACGGTAGATAAGTGATGTGTTCTAGTATTATTGTAGTGTCATCATTTAGATTTAAAACTTTATTTTACAAAATAAATAGATTGTTATATTCCATTTTATCTTTACAATATTTTCAACGCACCACAAATACCCACACAATTCAATCTCACAAATCTCTAGAGTCGTATAGTATGTGGCAAAATCCATCAAATCTAGTCAGAAATCGTGCGAGTAATTATAAACATCATTAAAGGGAACAATACTCCTCTTATTTATCTATTTTTTAATGTCAAGATCCAAAACTTCACCATATTGTTGCATCTAAACCAAATTCGATAATGATGCGATTCATTTGAAAGTAGAAGTGTAGAAGTATCAAGAAATGCAAATTTATTCTTCATTTCTAAGGCGGTAGTTATGGCGATTAAGTACCTCAAATATTCCAAATCGTCATTATTAGTCAAGATTCACCAAGAATGGTGATTGAACATTTTCCAGGATTAATGAAATTGAAAAATATGTCTTTGAGAGCATAAGACTAATTTGCTGACAAACTCAATTTACCAATTTGATGCAAAATCTTGTGAACATACACCATTGGAATAGATTGGCAAGAAGAATTGCCAGAATAAATGTGAAATCGAACAAAAATTGGTGATATAACCAAAAAATCAAACAATTGGTGGAATAACCTATCAAATATAGAAGAAGAAGATGAATAAGAGGTGAAAACATTAGAAATGAATGTGATTGAATAACACAACGGAAGAACAAAAAAAAAAAAAACTTTTGATGCCATGTAAATGTAGTTGAGCTGAGAAATGATAAAGAATGGTCAAATTTTTCTTTGTTTTTTTTTTTAATAAAAAAAATATAGTGAACTTTTCTCTATTAGTGATTGAATACTCAACATTTATCTTATGTTGGAAGACACTCCTTTGCAGGGCTTGGAACCGATAATTACAAATAATTGAGTTGCCCAAATAGTTTTATAATCTGATAAATATCCTAGAAATCCTCCAAGATATCTATCTATATCATACTGCAACCTTCTACAGTTGTAGATATTAGATAATCTTTACACTAAACCTAAAAGTAAATAGCAGAAAAACTACCGTGTAAAAAAGGTAAAAAAATAAAAAACACACTAGTTGGTCAGGTCTAGAAATGCGGAAAGGCCTTTGGGCCATGATTTTAAAGATATTGTCGGCAACAAAATTGCCTCTCTTGGAATGGAGGTGATGATGATACTTTATTATCACAATTTTTTGTTTTTTTTTTTGTTTTTTTTTCAAAACTTCTTGCTCTCTCTGTTTTTTTTCTTTCAAAATTGCATTTCGTCTAAGATTCTGTTGGCTATATGTGGGCATAATTCTAGTCATGTTCCGTCTAATTCTCGGTTGGAAATTTCTGTCATATTTTAAAATATATTTCTGTATGGAATAAGTTTTTGATTCCCATTTGAAAACGGAACGGAAACGAAAATTCCCAAAATCCCATTTGGAATAATTTATATTTAATTGATAATAATTTTTATATATTCCAGAAATATAGTAATAGAGAATTAGAAATATTAAATCTCACTGTTATTATTTTAATATAAATATTTTGATATTTTGTATGTTTAAATATTTTTTCTAAATAACTTATATTTTTATTGATTTCGTATGTATAAAATTTGGTAAACAAGTAAATTTTATACAAATACATTTTCATAGTTTATTTATTTGATATGTTTATTTTTTTGGGATTCCTATTTCATTCCAAATTTGATATGAAACACAAATGGAATATTTTTGCTATTTTCAAACTTTTGTCTCATTCTCGTCTAAAATTCTGTCCCGTAAAATCTCGTCTTAAATTCCTATTTACCCACACCTGCAGTTGGCTAAAATCTCGTCTTGAATTCCTCATCATTTTACCAGTATCTTTCTTTTTTTTTTGTTTTTTTGTTTTCTTTTTGTTTTTTTGTTTTTTTGCCGGTAAACCAGTATCTATTTAAATTAAGCATTTTTTAATAATTACGAAGTTCATAATCATACCCATTAATTGGACCCTAGTCTCTTTCTCTATATCATTCATTCGTACATGTATTAATGCTTTCTTTACCCATTAGATGACCAATTGAGTTATCATCACTAGTTTATTGTGCTTTTTATTTCTTTATTTATCACGAGTATTCTGTCTATAAATAGTCTTTCATATAATTTTATTTATATTTTTATAAAAGACTAGGGATAAAACAGCAATGTACTTTTCTGTTTTATATACAACTTTTTGAAATATTCAATATATAAGAACTAACTTACTCTATAAACTCTTTTCATTTTATTTCAACTAATTTTTACTTTGACTAAACTATATTAAAATATTTCATTATTGAATTATTAAAAGTGGCTATAAATGAAATGTACATTTAAAAGAAGTTATGATAAAGAGATGTAATTTCTGGTTAAAATGTATGTATATAGAAAATATCTCTGTGATTTAATAAACTCTTGTTCGAAGTGATAATAAAGAAATAAACGTTAAAAAAATAGATGTAATCTATCGGTGAAGTTTCTAAAATTACCATTACTAAGTAAAAATATACAAAACGAAAAAATTATGCGAAAACATGCATACAATCTTTACTCATACCGCAAGAACACTGAATGAAGTTTTACAGCCTTTAAAAGTGAGTCCTCTATAGTAGCTACGTATTGTTCTACTTACTCTATGCTCTACTTACTCATTTTCACTGTATAGATTTTTCTTTATCCCTATGTCGGCAGATATTGGAAAGGGGATCCTTAACCAGTATCAATAGTGGACGACTTTTCTTTCCAAATAATAATAAACATAATAATCTTACAATAACAATCCATTAAAGGATTAATTCTTTTCACATCACGTAAAAAATTATATATAATTTATTATATTATTATATTTATATATAATACTATTATCTAAATGACTTGGTAAAAAATATAGTTGTACAATTATATAGTTAAGAGATAATAATATTTAATGGTGCTATTTTGTTAAAAAATGTTTTGAAAAAATGATAACTATATTATTGGAATTTTATTATGAATCTAAAATTTTATATTTTAGTTTTTTAGAATTTTTGAATTTGCAGTAGAAATTTTATATGTTTTTGATATTTTTTATTTACAAATCTAAATTTTTATAGTATTTATTTTTTGAATCATTAAAGATTTGAGAAGCCTCTTTTCTTGGCCTTCTCTTTTGAGTGGATCTTGAACTAAGAAATAGATTCTAGAAGCTATTTTGGAGTTTTATCAACAATTTTCTTGTATAGGTGGGGATCCAATATTTTTCTGATAGAATATGCTATTTTGCAAATTTTATTTTTTAAAGGATTTTATATGCATTTTTGAATTTTTAAATATGTTTTTAGTAAAAAACATTAATAAATATTATTTTTATTAATTTATGAGTGTTTAATCAATACAATTTAAGAGTTGGTGTATTTTTATGGATAGAAAAAATAATTAATGTATTTTTGTAGATACTTTAAAAGTTAATGTATTTTTATAAAAATCGATAAATAGTTAATGTAATTTTATGAAAATTTTCCTTCTAAATATTTTATAAATGCGTTGTTGTTTTTTTTTTTTTCGTCGAATGCGTTGTGTATAAGAAGTTTAAATAAACAAAGGACTAGTGGAATTGCCATTTACGCAGTTTGAAATTTATTTACAATGAGTCCAACAATGGACCATAAGGCGACCAAGCATGCAACACGTATACACATACATTGATACTTATCTTCGTACCACTTTGTCTCTATTGTGATAAATTTTCTTAACATTTCTTTTCATCTTTACCAATAAAAAAGAAAAGACAATTCTTTTGATAAAAATTTGCCTTTTTTATTTCATTACGGATTAGTTATTTGACTTCTCATTCCCTCCTCCATTTCTATAAATAGAAAAAATAATTAATATATTTTTGTGGATACTTTAAAAATTCATGTATTTTTATAAAAATCGATAAATAGTTAGATGTATTTTTATGGAATTTTTCCTTCTAAATTTTTTATAAATTCGTTGTTGTTTTTTTTTTTTGGGTTTATCGTCGAATGCGTTGTGTATAAGAAGTTTAAATAAACAAAGGACTAGTGGAATTGTCATTTACGCAGTTTGAAATTTATTCACAATGAGTCCAACAATGGACCATAAGGCGACCAAGCATGCAACACGTATACACATACATTGATACTTATCTTCTTACCACTTTGTCTCTATTGTGATAAATTTTCTTAACATTTCTTTTCATATTTACCAATTTAAAAGACAATTCTTTTGATAAAAATTACGGATTAGCTATTTGACTTTTCTCATTCCCTCCTCGATTTTTATAAATAGTGTTAATGCAGGGTGTAATTTTATTCATCACTAGTTTTTCCATACAAAGAGAGTTATAAAGAAGTTGAAGAAAATGGCTTCCAAGACTTTGATTCTATTTGGTATCTTCGCAGTTCTTCTCTTCGTCTCCGAAGTGGCCGCCGCATCTGCAAATAACGGTACGTTGGAAACTATTTTAGATAAAGTTAAGTTCCTGAGACTGTAATCGAACTAGAACTAACGTACCATTTGATAATTTTATCTAACTATTTCATCCGTCTTAAGTCCGGAAAGTTGTTTAAACGACGGTCAATTGTTTGGATTTACTAGAGTCAAAACGTACTTCACTTAATCCTTACTATTTAGTTATGTCTTGCAAATTTTATATATAATGTTTTAAATCTTTTTTAAGAAACGTAACAGGCGATCCGAATTTATACATATTTTAAAAAGTTTTTGATAAGGAAATTTGTTTTGAAATGGGGAAGAGGAATGCAGATTTGCACGTTCTAAACAATATCTTTGAAATAATGTGTTGTTTTGGGCAGACATGGTGAATTCAGAGAGTGGGGAAACTGTAAAACCTGATGGTAGAGGAGGATACAACAAAGGAGGAGGATACAAAGGAGGCTACGGAGGAGGAGGACACAAAGGAGGAGGTGGAGGCTACGGAGGAGGAGGACACAAAGGAGGAGGAGGAGGCCACGGGCGTAACGGAGAAGGAGGAAACTAATTAATGTTTGTGTATGAAAATATGTAAACAATGGTGATGTAGTGCCTAAGAAGAAAACCTATGGGAATAATTAAAGTTTCATAATGTAATGTCTCAGTGTTTGAGTTGTAAACCGCTCTATATGCATAATAAAATCGTCTGTAGTTAATGTTATTTTTCTTTCGGTTTTGTGTATGATAGTGTTATTTCATCATTAGTACATAGGATTGGAGAAAAAAATTGTAGATGTAAACAAGGCTGGCCAATTAATGTTTTTTCTTATCAAAATTTTTACCAGACACGTGGAGACTCTACCGAGATTTTTACATACACCAACACAGGAGAACAACCAATTAGCATATTAAGTATAGGACACGGTTACAATAATACAAATAACATATATATATATATGAAGGAATACAATAATATCATATTTCGAATTCTAATAATTGATCATTATCATCACTAATCTAATTAGCTATTTGTCACTTTTTTTTCCGGAATATCATAAGATAGTCGATAATCTCTATGATTCTTGATTTAGTATTTGTCTCACATACCATTTTTTATTGGTATCATTCTGCCTAGGACTCTTTGTTAAATTTTTTACCATAACGTTTTTAAATTATATTCGCGTTTTTCTATCAGAACTTTTTGTTCAAATGGTTGTGTACTTCACTAATTGGAGTGTCTGTCTAATACAGTATAACTTCTATAAATTAATACTCTATAAATTAATAAAAAAAATTTGGTCTCTAGACCAATGTAATATTTAACATAATTTAATAAAATAATAAGATAATAAAATTTTTGAAAATTTTATATAATTATATGGTCCCATCAATATAATAAATTAATAATTATATAAAAGTATAAAATATAACTAAGATAATTTAGTGAAATATGACTCTAGTGTTATTTGTTTATTCATAAATTTGTATTTTTGTGTAACTCATTTATAATTTTGTCCTACTACATAAAAAACATATGATAATATCTTCTCAAATTGCATAAAAATTTATTAAAAATAGCATATACGGTAATTATTTCTTAACATTTAACTGCCGCAAAATTATTAAAATTTTATTTTCAAATTTCTACTTTAAATATAAATTGTATTTTGAAATTATGTAAATCTCCCTATAAATTAATAATTATTAATATTAATATACTCTCTAAATTAATAAAATCTTTCGGTCCCAACAATATTAATTTATAGAGTTTAATGTACGACGTTGTTTAGTTATGTTTAGTTTTGTAATATTTCAACTAAATCGGCAGTTTATTTTAATAGATTTTTACACTCATTGCCATTTTTAATTATTTATTATTATAAACATGCCCATTTTTCAACATCCTTCAACCTATGTAACTTTCCTAACGCATAATAATCGTTTTGTCCCTCAATTTAATTTTTTGTTATTCCGCACACCAACTTTTCTATAATAACAATTTGTCCATGTTCACAATGTTCAACTATGTCACAATCCATATGATGATTTTTACCCAAAATTTTTTCCATAAACTTGTCTCCATATAAACCAAATTTTTCATTTTACAAACTTTTACACGCCTAACAAAGTCATCTCTAACCTTTCACCGTGCACCGTGCTCTATCACTTTTGTCTATCACCTACTACATTTTGTCCATATTTTTTTATATAATTTTTTAATGATGTGACATTTTATATGATGGTATTTTACTTATGTCCCCTATTGAAGGATCTAGAATAATCACAATTATATTCCAAAGATATGATGAATATTTGTTAATAATATCATAATGATTTGTATCTATTAGTTTAGGAAATATCTCTCCTATATAATTGTATCTACTTTGTATATTCAATCTATGAGAGTCAATATCAATTCTTCCCAAACCTAATCTCTCATCCCTCTATCATGGTATCAGAGCCACAATGATCTAACGATCGGCTCCGTTCCTATCTTTAACCGTAATGCTTCTGTTAATTTATTTTTTATAAAGCCAAAAGTGTTTTTTTCTATTCATGCTCATCATGGGCCTCCGAATCTAAAACCATATGCTTCTAAAATTCATGTTCATCTTGAACCTCTGAATCCAAGCCATCGAGCTTCATGTTATTCAAATCTATCTTAGACCTCTGAATCAAGCCAAATAGCTTATTTTGATTTTTATGCAAAAAAAAAAAAACAATTCTCAATGTTTTTGTTTTTTTTTTTTTAAATGCCACAGAGATTCTTGATCTGTCAATCTAACTTTTTCTTTTCGTTTTCTTCAACGACAAAAAAATAAATAAATAAATCCATAAACTATATTGATCTTAGTTTTCCATGCCATCTCGTTCCCCTCTTTCGAAGCCAAAGTGCTTCTTTTTACAAGCATAAAGTTGTGCATCGTTTTCATGAAAAAAAAAACATAAAAACAAACTCTGCGCCATATTCTCTCAAAGGATTCCGCTGCCTTTCCAGCTCTGCCCGCTCGACCTCCACGACCGGCTCGGTCACCACGACCGGCTTGGCCACCAGGACCGGCTCGGCCACCACGATCCCGAACTCTACCAGGATTCACCATCTCCAAGCAAAACCATGGTTATTAAATTACCACTAAAAATAATAACCAAACACAACAAAGAAGTCTTACAGCGGAACAGTCATCGGCCGGAAGATGACATACCCAAACACCCCAAACAACAACAACAAAGCAACGCAGCAAGAAATCTAGCAGCCCTAGAATCAACTCCGCTCTGATACCAAATTGAAACAGTCCGACCCTATTTTTTTTTTACACTACTAATAATAACCCCATAATTATTATTAACTCCCAGCAGGCGAAAACAATTAATAGCTCAACGATAAAGATTTATCATAAACCAATAAATTCGTAAATCAAAACTAATAACCTAACGGTTTACGGAAAAATAACAATCACAACAACATCAATTTATAATTAAAGAAAATATATAACAACCCTCCTGGTATGTCGTCTTGATCCGAACCGCAGTCCCACAAGCTGCTAGCTTTATCCTTTCCCTTACCTGCGCCATTACGAATAGACGCAGTCAGGAGGCGATTAACCGGTCTACTAGGTCAATTAGGATAAAATTACGAAAATACCCCCGATATAACTAAATGCCCGGACTCGACAATAAGCAATACATCAACTTGACAAAATTAATTCACCACAAAATAATGAATGAAAAACAATCAACGACATTTTAAACAGCCAAAATGTGATTAAAACAATTAATTCTTAACAATTAATTCAACAAAAAATTACGGAAAAATCACCAAAAATAGTTTCACAATTAACAGCAATTATCAGCATTTTTTAGTATTTAATTAAGCAATAAATAAACGACGATAAGCACAGAAACACATAAATAAATCATAACAAATAATTACCCCAGAAAAATTTCCGTAAAACTATCTGACCACGGTACTGCACTCACCTGGAACACGCATGGGAAAATTTGCGACGAAAGACTTAAAATTTCCCGAACCTCACGGGACGAATAACCCCCTAATAAAACCCGCACGCGACCTAAATAATAAAAAAATAATAAAAATAAATTAAACCAAATCTAATTAAACCACTAACCGAAATAAACCAACTAATAAACCACGGTTCATCTTCATCTTCTACGACTAACACTCTGTAACTTCTCTCGCCAGAACCAGCTCCTCCAACCACCACCGTTCAGCTCACCATCCTCTCACGGCCGCACAGCCAACCGAACCGACTCCAACACACCACGCCAACCTCCACAACTCTCGCCTTGTCATCCCGAGACCGCCACGAATCACGGCGTCACGAACCAGCCTCCTCCCAGTCCCACCGTTTCTGCCATTAACATCCAACCTCCGGTAGCAGCCTCTGTGACTCACCGCCATAGTAAAGCGGCAGCCACTTCAAGACACGACAGACACCTAAACAAAATCACGGAAAGAAGGACCTTACCGTGGTGAAGAGGAAGTGCTTCTCCTGCACGGCACAATCACACCGAACCCTCACTCTTGATCTTCCTTCACACTCCCTTGGCCACAAGTTTCCTCACCGAATCTCGATCCTCTGATGATCCGTGATGGAGTGAAGTTAAAGATATGAAAGTTAGGGTTTTCATCAAGTTTTTACAAATACAACGAACAGCCCTTACACTCTCTAAACTTTGCAAAAAAGTCCCGAAAATTTTTATTCGATCAGATTAACCCAGCAAACAAAAATCTGATCTAACAAAACACCCTTAACTTTTGGTTCTCAACTAAAACACCCCCAATAATAGGATTACGGATGTTACAATTCTCCCCCACTAACATAGATTCGTCCTCGAATCTAACATTCCACCAAACATCCAGAGCATAGTACAACTGCTATTCAACTCAGCATAGCACAACCGCTATTCCAACTCAGCATAGCACAACCGCTTTCTAACTCAGCATAGCAACCCAATAACGTCTACGACATAGCCTTTTGGCTAATAACTCCACACTGCATTGTTTATACTTAGTTCAAATACTCCCAGAATCCTATACCACAAGACCCCACTTGATTTGAATAAGCTACGCCTACCGGATCCTCTGATCAGCTCTACGCAATAAGAATATCAAGCATCTCGGAGTCCAACGTGACCTGATCAGCAAGAACTACACCTACCGGATCCCCGGAACAGCTCAGCGTAGTAAAAATGACAAGCATCTCGGAGTCCAGCGTGACCCGATCAGCAAGAACTACGCCTACTGGATCCCCGGAATAGCTCAGCGTAGTAAGAATGACAAGCATCTCGGAGTCCAGAGTGACCCGACCAGCAAGTCCAGCAAGATCGTAAGATCTATAGTGGCTTACCGAGACAGCATCAGGAATCACACAGAAAC
>VBRH01001164.1:26558-39211 GCA_014578085.1 Cardamine resedifolia | reverse complement strand
TAATGACACCAATAAAACGTGGTTTTGTGAATTCCCACTAACCAATTAAACTCGTGTATCCTTTGCTTCTCCATCGCGCTCTCTCTCTCTCTCCCTCCCTCCCTCCTTTGAACAAGTCAAATCGATTTTAATCCGTTAGATATTTCTCTCGTCGTCCTTGTTTCTTTGACTTTCTTTGAAATTTCTAGTCGCTAGCATCGATTTAGGGTTTTCGATTTCGCTTTTATCGCTTTTCTCGCTCTTCTCACTTTCTCCTTCTTCTTTCGCCTCCTTTCTCGCTTCTCTAATTTCCCCGCCATGACTCATTTTCCTCTTAGATTCCGAAATTCTCATTATATGTGTCTTTGATCAGATCTTAGTCGCGTTTCAACCTAATTATCGACGGCGATATATCTATATATATATATATATTCTTAGATCGCCTAGGGTTTTCTGGTGTTAACCATGGTGGCTACTCAACGCTTAAACGATGGCTCATCGCCACCGGTAAAAGCTCTTAAGAGCTATGGAATCACGAAACCGCTTTCTATTGCTGGACCTTCGCCGGCGGATATTAAGCGTAATTTGGAACTGGAGAAGGTTAGCTTTGTGTTTGTTTTTTCCGATGAAAAATTTGCTTTCCGGAACGTTTTGATTTGACTTACTTTTTTTGTTTTTTTTGTGTTATCTGAAGTTCCTGGTTGATGAGGGGCTCTATGAGAACAAGGAAGAAACTATGCGGAGAGAGGAAGTTCTGGGACGTATTGATCAGGTGACATAAGCGCGTTTACTTGATTGCTTTCTCATGGATGATGATGATGATGCTAAGACTTGTTTTTCATTTACTGAAGTTATGTTCTGTTCATAGTGTTTAGGCTTAAGTTTTCTATATCGTAATGATGTAGCAGTTACTCAAGATGATTGTAGCAATATGTAGTTGAGGCGTTCAATGTCTATTGGATGGGATGTAGAATTTGGGGTTAGCTGCTTTCTGTTTCGATGTTAAATAGG
Source organism: Cardamine resedifolia (assembly GCA_014578085.1). NCBI lineage: Eukaryota > Viridiplantae > Streptophyta > Magnoliopsida > Brassicales > Brassicaceae > Cardamine > Cardamine resedifolia. Next base: position 38,221 of record VBRH01001164.1, on the reverse strand, counting down.
CTTGTAATGGTGTTTAAATGGTCCAGTTTTGTTTATACTACTAGCTTTTTCATCTAACATATCTATTTCCTCAAACTTTTTGTGTGTAGATTGTAAAACACTGGGTGAAACAATTAACTCGTCAGAGAGGCTATACGGATCAGATGGTGGAGGATGCAAATGCTGTCATTTTCACTTTTGGATCTTACCGCCTTGGAGTAAGTGCTTTAAGTTTAAAGTTTATGTCTAACTGCATTTAGTTTGTTTGGCAAAAGGTTATGGATTACTTGGATCATATATTTTCTGTTGAGCCTTGGGAATATCCTTGAAGAGAAATTTCATTGTACTGTCTCTATATGACTAGTATTTGGTGGTGAAAAAGCTTGATTTTGATGACTTCTTGCAGGTACATGGACCTGGGGCTGATATTGATACTTTGTGTGTTGGCCCATCTTATGTTAACCGAGAGGTAATTCTTGAATCACATCTTACTGATGTAAAGATCTGGCATGTAGTTTGAGTTTATAACAGGTTAATTTTACAGGAGGATTTTTTCATCATCTTGCGTGATATATTGTCTGAGATGGAAGAAGTGACTGAGCTTCAACCTGTTACCGATGCCCATGTCCCAGTCATGAAGTTTAAGTTCCAAAGAATATCGATTGATCTTCTGTATGCTAGCATATCTCTTCTAGTTGTCCCACAGGTATATGTTATACCTTTTCATTTTACCCTGAAACTTAGGGGGTGATTAGTGATACCTTTATGTGATCATGGATTTGGTTTGGTGGAAAAAATGCGTATATTGCATGTTGATGGTCACATATAGTGCCCTACTTTTCCCCTAAGGGATGAGATATCAATGAAACTTCTGTTCAGAAATTGTTAGAATTAGTGAATACAGAGATGTTGAACTGCCGGTTTTAGTATCATCAGCTTGATTTATATGAGTACTGTGCTGAGCTCTTGCCAAGTTTTTAATCTCTTGCTGAGTCAGATTACATGTTTTTCTGGATTGAATTTATTAACAGGATCTAGATATATCCAGCTCTTCTGTGCTGTGTAATGTGGATGAGCAAACTGTCCGCAGTCTGAATGGTTGTAGGGTTGCTGATCAGATTCTTAAACTAGTTCCAAATTTCGAGGTAAACTCTTTCAGTGCCAGCATTTTTTTTTTGTTTATAAACTAACGAATCCTGTAAGCCATCTCTGACGGTCTGTGCAAATGTAGCACTTTCGGACAACATTGAGATGCCTGAAGTACTGGGCTAAGAAGCGTGGGGTCTATTCAAATGTAAGGTGGTGTCTTTCTGAATATTACATTTATGACAATATTTTAAGGTTCAAACTCTTGTCATCTCTTTTATTTTGCGCAGGTTACTGGATTTCTTGGTGGTGTAAACTGGGCCCTTCTGGTTGCACGCCTGTGCCAGCTTTATCCAAATGCGATTCCTAGTATGTTGGTTTCTCGATTTTTTAGAGTATATACACAATGGCGCTGGCCGAATCCAGTCATGCTTTGTGCAATAGAGGAGGATGAGCTTTCACTGCCTGTTTGGGACCCACGAAAAAATCATCGTGACCGCTATCATCTTATGCCAATAATAACTCCTGCATACCCATACATGAATTCTAGTTACAATGTCTCTCAAAGCACTCTTCGTGTTATGACAGAACAATTTCAGTTTGGTAACAAGATTTGTCAGGTTAGGGAGCAAAACACCTATTTTCTTTATGATCAGTTTACCTAGGATCCTGTTGCTAAGTATCATTTTGTATGTAGGAGATTGAGCTAAATAATCAACACTGGAGTTCCTTACTTGAGCAATATATGTTCTTCGAGGCATATAAAAACTACCTTCAGGTTGATGTAATAGCAGTAGATGCAGAAGATTTATTGGCTTGGAAGGGTTGGGTGGAGTCACGGTTCCGGCAGCTTACCTTGAAGGTAGATAGCCTTATGTTCATTTGATGTTCAGCAGTAAACCTGCTTTATCTTCAGTTTGTTTTCCAATTTTTTATGGGTAGGAAAAAACAATGATTTATGAGTTCTTGTTCTCCTCTTTTTGTCCAATAATGCAGATAGAAAGAGACACAAGTGGGATGCTAATGTGCCACCCTCAACCAAATGAGTATGTGGACACTTCCAAGCAGTTTCGTCACTGTGCCTTTTTCATGGGCTTGCAGAGGGCAGAAGGGTTTGGTGGACAAGAATGTCAACAGTTCGATATACGTGGTACAGTGGATGAGTTTAGGCAAGAGGTAAACATGTATATGTTTTGGAGACCTGGGATGGATGTGTTTGTTTCTCATGTTCGTAGACGGCAGCTTCCACCTTTTGTTTTCCCAAATGGATATAAAAGGCCTCGGCAATCAAGGCACCAGAATCAACAATGCAGAGAACCTGTTGAGGAGGGTGTTGGTTCTTTGCCCGCATCTGTTGAGAGACATGCGAAGCGAAAGAACGATAAAGAAATTATGGATACGAGGCCAGAGAAACCTGAGAAGCGTGCATCTGTTAGTCCGCATGGTCTGGATGCAGTTTCTCCTGATAGTAATGTTTTCACTACTGGCGGGACTCCTCAGAATGGCATTGTGTCAGGTCCTAGAGCGGAAGGCGTAATAACTGGTGATCTTGTCTGCAACATCAGAAGTGTTCCTAATGTGGAAGTTGAGGCTGAAAATGTTAACAGTAAAAGCACAGAACTCGTAAATTTTTCTCAATATGAGCATAACTTTGGTAGCGAGCAAATCCTGGAAGTAGATCATAAGGCTCTAGTTCAAGGTTATCATGAGCTGGCTGAGCCTGTAGAAAAGCATGTGAGACCTGACCCTAGTGCTGTTGCAGCATGTGAAGGTGGGCAGAATGAAGAGATAGGTCGTGATTTGGGCTCTGAATCCCTCAATGAGAGTGAAACGCAACATCTTCCAAGGGGACTAAATCTGAAAGAGGATGTTGATGAAGTTGAGAGGGAATTCAAGTCGGGAGAAATTGTTGATGGTGTTTTGCGGAATGGGTACTGCAGTCAGAACCTTGATCATGAGGTGAGTTTTTCCTGTTCAATGATTATGGTATAAGAATTGTAACAAATTGGCAAAAATGTCTTGAACGTAGTGGGCATAGTGATCATGGGCTATTACAGGGTTTTCTGACTGCTGCGAGTATGGATTCACCTGTGGAACATAGAAATTTGCATTCAAACGGATTGTTCAAAAGTGGCTTGTCAGAAGAACTTTAGGTTTTTTATTTTAAACCATGTCATTTGGAATAAAATTTATTTATCTGTAGGTTTTTCACGTTAGGTACCTGGTTTGAGATTTATTTTCCATGATGCCAACGATTTATACTTATACATGTTGAAGGGTGATCCTGTCCTTTATTTTTAGAATCAAGAAACATGAGATAACTTAGCGTAAATTAGAATGTTGTGCTAGCTGATATCTAAGGCATGTCTAACTTTTGCTACTTAAGTGATCAGTGTATCCTCTCTTTCTTTTCCTGAGAAAGGTTTGATCTGCTGCAAATTTGTGTTGCAATAATTTGTTTCGTTTCTTCATACATCCTAACGAGTGTATATATATAAGTGACAGGTCCTGCAGCAATGCTTTATTCTGTATTATTGTGTGTTTCTTTAATTTCTTTTGAGAGTAGATTCTTCTCTTTTCTTCGCATCACTTATGACTTCACTCTTTGCTTGTAAATTTTTTGTGTCCTAGTCAAATCCTTTGCTCAGCGGGATGGGGAGGCCGGAAGATGGAGCTAGGTCAGAATCTTTGCAGAATGCACTGATGAGGCATGTGTTTTTGCAACCCATCATTGATTTATGCAAATCATGATCTCTTTATGCTCTTCTTTTGGTTTTCTTTGTTCTTTTTATAGCAGCAGCAGGTTGAGCTTGAAGTCGATAGTGTGAACGAGGTCTCGGCAATTGTAATAAGAACCTGAAGTCAAGAAAAAGGAAAAAAGATACCAAAGAAAAGCACAAAAATACAATAAGAAGAATCAGAGCAATCTACTGTTGCTTTGGACGACAGCTTCAGAACTCGACACTATTGGTAAGTTCACCTAAATATGAAAATTAAAAAGCTTAAAATGGAAAAAAAATGTTAAAGAAAAAATCCAAAAAATGAAGATAAAAGAAAAAAAAAAAAAAGATAACAACTTTCAAATGATTTTGTTTATTGGAATGGGAAACTTCTTGGTGAGATTGTGAGTATCCAAATTCTGGGAAGATTGAGCCTGAATAAGGAGTTTGGGACGACGACTGCAAAGGCCATGCTTTGTTCGATACTATGATCCAGGAAGTTGGGAAAGTGAGATGTGGAGCGGTGGTGGTTCAAAGCTTTTGTTCACCAAAGAACAAGGCAAGCGCATGAAGTAATGTATCTCTCTGCCTTTTTATTGTATTTCAGACTTGTTTCTGTAATTTATAATGCTTTAAGGTTTTGGATATTTCAATTCTATACTAGTCTGTGCATAAAAATGGATTTTGTTGAAACTTTACTCTGCATGACCTTTTTGAAAAAGTTGGTTACGATATCTTTCATGACCCAACCCTAATCACCAAATGTTACCTGAATACGTGATTTCTCTGGTTTATGAAAGTAACTGTGACAATATGAAAGTACGAAAAATTAATTGAATTGATCATTCAAGTGATAAAGATTTCTTACTTTGATGTTGTTTCTGTAAGTCCATTGCTGACTGAACACTACTCTCACATCGCGGTTATTGTAAAAAAAATGTAATTATATATAACTCAAGAATCAATGAATATTTTTGCAAATTTAACTCTTTTTTTTTAAACTTCAAAAATGCCGATCAATTGGCACTACCTCCTCGGGTAGAATCCCATAGCTTGGTACACATTGCGCATTGTAACATCCGCTAACTCCGTGGCTCTGTCTGCACCTTCTGACAATACTTTGTCTAAATAATCTGTTTCCGCTGTAATCTCCTGATAACGGGCCTGCCACGACAAAAGACATACGAAACCAGATGCCACATTAATGCCTTTCTAGCCGTTTATGGAAGCTGATAAAATGGTATAAACTTGAAGAAAGGGAATTGGATTGATTAAGGGATTTTGACTTTCACAGACCTGGATTGGACTCAGATGTTCGATCAACGCGTCTGTAAGGAGAGGCTTAAATTTACCCCAGCTCATATCTTTGCATTCCAACGTCACTTCCTGCAACCGATTCAAAATTTGTTCATCGGATTAATAGCCTATAACACTTTTTGTGAAAGTATCTCCATGGACCTAAATCTTTAGAGTCAAAGCATTATCTCTTTCTCAATACCTCTTTCGTCTTGCCTGAAACTATCTGATATACCGAGAGGAGATTGTTACATTCAGGTCTTTCAGCATTGTCGAATTCAAGGCTGTTCGAACAACGAGAAGCAGAAACTTTCAATATTAGATATCTCAACTTTCACAAGAAAAAAGATTTTTAGCGACATTATTAGCACTTACCCCGCAAATGAGTCTGTCTTGCACCGTTTTATTTTGTCCGCAATCAACTACACAATTTTCGAAAAGAAGGATGAGAAATGGATTTTAGTAGCAGAAGAAGAACACATACAACCCACATGAAGAAAATGCTATTTCAACAGCCTTACAAACATCAGTGAGTTCATTTTACTTACATCTTTCGAGTCAAGGAGATTGATCCGGGACTGATCAGACGGTGCAGACTTGGACATCTACAAGATTATATAACAGTAAGACCTCAGAAATAAGTACGAATTTCCTCGGAATCATCTGACAAAAGCTATAAGCAATCCAAGAAATTAGATTGACTCATATGATCTTCTGAAGCCAAAGGATGAAAAATGAATCCAGACCACATTTAGGAAGGCAAATCGCAGAAGTGTGTAAATCCTTAGAAGTTAGCTAGAAACTGAAAAGAAACAGACTACCTAGTAGTAAAAGCCTCTTCGATGTTACAGGGTACAAATATCTCCTTTACAATTTGATTTATTTAAGACCAATAGTGAGTGATGCAACTGCTGAATACAGAAAGAAAAACAAATGACGAGAAAATAGTAACATTTTACCTTGGAAAGACCATCAGTAAGAGACATAACACGGGCTCCAGCTTGTGGAATGAGTGGTTCTGGTACCTGCAAACATGATAAATTTGAAAAACGATTAACCATCTATGATAATTCTACAAAGCTACACAACGAGGATAGACAAAGCATTTGAAAACTCTCACCTTAAAGAGCGAACCACCACGTCTGCAAATGAAAATCGAAAATGTTATACAGATGAGGGGATACAAACGAAAGCATAGATCATAAGGACTTGTTTGAATGCACAAAGCAAAATTCTATACCCTCCAAGCTTCTTCCACTTCTTTCCACCATATAAATGATTCACACGCTGTGCCAGTTCGCGGGTAAGTTCTAGGTGCTGCTTCTGATCCTCACCAACAGGGACAAAATCCGCCTGCAGAGGCATGTTGTAGAATATAAGCAGGTATTTTACATGCATTTCTTAACTTAACAACAAAAAAATCTCAAAGACGGTTGGGCTTAAGTATAAGATCATTATTCTAACAGTAAATTCCCTCTTCCATATAGTAATTGCAGATCACACTTTAACTATTTTAAAGCATCACCTGATACAAGAGGATATCAGCAGCCATCAGATCAGGATAAACTAACAAAGAGACACTAGCATTCTCACCCCCCTGCCAAAAAAAGAACAAAAATGGAATCAGTAAACATAATCCTAAATGTATACAAATCATATACTAGACACAGCTATGCAATTATTATTATCGGGTTTACGCAGCAGAAAGACTACACTGACTCTGCTGTTCTTGTCCAATACAGTAGAAGATTACATATTTTATTATCTAAACTAGTAATAGTAAGAAATCAATAACAAACCTTAAAAAGTCACTAAAGCACATGATGATGAAACAGAACAATGCGATAAGACCAAGAAGCAAACTATCTACGCACCTCCTTGCGTGATTTCTCTTTAAATTGAATCATTTTTTGTAACCAACCAATAGGTGTGGATGCACATAATAGCCACATTAACTCCAAATGCGAGCGGACGTGAGATTGCACAAATACAGAAGCCTTAGAAACGTCTATACCACATGCTAGATAAAGTGCTGCAGTATCCCTAGTCGTCTTTCCTAGTTGCCGTGTATCATATGGAAGTGTTATCTACATAAGGTGAAGACCTATATAAATAAATACTGCGAATACACGAAATAGTGCCCAAACTAAGGTTTGAAAGGTAGATAATTTCATACCGCATGAAGGTCTACGATAAAAAAGAGTGCTTCATATGTATCCTGCAAACATATAAACACAAAACACTTGAAAAAAGAGAGAAACTTTTCTTGTAGCAACTGAATCTTTTTTCTTAAAGTCTTTAACTTTATAACAAAGCATCTAACATTGATGAATGCCTCGTACTTATAGACTCTAACTAGACAAAATCTAGTTGAAAAATTAGAATCAACACAAACCTGAAGAGCTACCCAATTCTTGATAGCTCCAAGATAGTTTCCTAAGTGAATTGAACCTGTAGGCTGAACACCAGAGACCACACGTTTCCTGCCAACAAGAGACAAAATTAAATCAAAAGCCCTAAAGCAGAGCAAGTAGAAGAAGGTAAAGACAAGAGCTTTACTTTACAGAAGGAGAAGATTCATCTGTGGCGGCGGAGCAACAACATCGGAAGCCTTTTCCGGTGACCGGAATGGGAGAAAAAGAGCCGGAGAGAGAGGTAGGTTTTGAGAGGAATCTAGTGCGAGACCCGAGACGAGATAATCTTGAGGAAGAGAGGATGAGGAAGTGAGAGAGAGCTGTGTGCGCCATTGTTGTCTTCTCTCTAATTCTCTTTCGGGTATTTGTCACGCGGCAGCACAACGGAGACTTATCATTTCCGGTTATCTCAATTCAATTGGTTTATCTGTTTTAATTTGGTTTATTTCCAGTTGAATTTGTTATCTCTAAAAAGGAAGTCTCTTTTGCAAAAAGTCATCTGATTTATATGTTAGAAAGGGTTTTTACCAGACCATACAACAGAAATCGAAACTAAATCCACTGAAAAATTGAAATTCTTGGAAAGACAAGGAACATCAAAAGCTAAAAAAAGGACGCAAACAAAAAGCCTAAAAACCTATAGTACGACTACGAATGTTTTCTTGAATCTCTAACCAATTATTCTCTAAATATATAAATTTATTGATGTCGATGGTGATCACCAGACTCGCAGAGAATTTTCAGTCCTCATGTCCACACTTAAACTCTGGTTTTGAAGGGGTCTTGTTTATGAGGTTTTGGAACCATCAACCGTATGCTAACACCGATGAAGTTGAGATATATTCAACTGAAACTCGGTTAAGAGACAACAAAAACTATCACATGTCGATCTAGATCTGGTCTTGAGTTCTGATGAAGGAAACAGAGAAGTCGCATAATTGCTCCACCAACCACCGCGATGTGGAAGGTTGTAAATTGACCAATATCAATTGTTATTTTTATTCTTTTTCCATGAGAAAATTAATAATATTAGATGTAGAATTACATTTTGATTATAGAAGATATTATTCAAAATGGAGTTAACATATAATGGGTTACAAGTGAAGATAAAGTTTAGCATTTAGTGATGAGGACATCTATGGAAGAGTTTACGTACTCTCAGTAGAGTTTACGTATTCTGAGTTGGCGGATAACATATACAGGAACATTATGGTAGATGAAGACCATCATGTATCTCGAATGATTATTTTTGCCTATTTCATGAAAGTGAATAATGAGAGATGTAGGTGTATTTTTCATATGGAGGTCGTGAAAGATGTTGAGCAAAATCAAGAACCTGAGTAAGTTTTAAGAGAGGATTGAGGAAGTGTTGTTGGTGTAGGTACCGAGATGAGGAAGTGTTGTTAGTGTAGGTACCGAGAAGATGAACAATGGTAAACAATGGTGAAAATGTTCAGGGCCAGCCCAACATATTTGAGTGCACTAGGGTAAAAAAAAAATTTGGACTTTTTTATAACAAAATTTGTTTTTGGCATTTTTAATATATGTTTTTTTAAATGAGTTTTTTCTTTAAGTTTTAATTTAAAAACGAAAACGGACTCTCAATCTGATATATATTGAGCCCATTTTCTATTTTAAAAAATAAAATCAAAATGGACCCTTTTTCTTTAAAAAAATTCTGAAAAAATATTGGGCCTCTGGGCGATGGCCCATTTGCCACCCCTCTTGGGCCGGCCTTGAAAATGGTCCATATGTAGAATTGCCTAACTCATGTGTGTTTGAAGATAATCAGCATTGTAGAAGGCCGAGAAGATGATGTGATGGTGAAAGATGGTGTAAAGGTTGCATGGAAAGATGGTTTAATGTGCGTTTACATCAAGATTTTGGAATTAAGGCGGAAGTGCATGATTTAGTTGAAAAGGCTTCACATCTGAATTATGTGAGTTTGCTACAATCAAGTCGGATACGACGTTATACGTGGTAAAATGTAGTGAAGCAAAAAATGGTTGCAAGTCGCCTTTACGAGCTGCGAAACTAAAGAATACAAATTGTTTTTCGATAAGAACTTACAACAAGATGCATACATTCTCTCGGGCGACGGCAAGTAGTAGCAAAAAATAGAAGGAGAGGCACACCACAATTAGTTGCTTTGGTTGTGCATGACGATTATCCATGTCAATTTAAGACTCCAGATCCAAAAGCTCTCATCAGTTTGGTTCAACGAAAACTAGGTGTTAAGGTATATACTCACCTCGTTAAGAGGAAAACACCAAGCTGCAAATGATGTGTGGGGCAACCCAGAGGAGAGTTATAGGATGGTGTATTTTTATTTGTACATGTTAAAGCAGGAGAATCCCAAAACAATTACACGTGTGGAAGTATATTAGCATCACATGTTTAAGTACTTATTCTTTGTGTTGAGAGCTTCCATTGAAGGGTTCAAAATCTTGAAATAATGATGGTTATGGATGGAATCCACCTTAAGATTTTATACGGTGGAGTCCTAACTATTGCTACATCTCAGGTTCCTGATCATCACTATTATCTCATTGCTTTTGGTGTAGTTGATGGTGCAAAAGATGCAAGTTTGACTTGGTTTCTAGAAATGTTGAAATCAGTTGTGCCGGATTCTCCTGAAATGGTGTTCCTTTCAGATAGAAATCAAAGTATCATCAAGTGTATAGGTGAAGTCTACCCATTATTTCAGCATGGATATTGTATGTATCATTTTATCTTATAATGTGAAAGCAAGTGTTTACGGTGTCAACAAAGACGTAATTGCTGAAAAGTTCATGGAATGCGCTTAAGTTTATATGGAGGTTGAGTTTGAAAAACTTAATGGTGATTTTAGGATGAGGTGTCCAGCTGCAATCGATTATTTGGATTAAAGTGTTAAAAAGAAAAAAATGGGCTATATGTTATTTTTTAGGAGAAATGTACAATATCTTGACAACCAAGCAGAATCTATTAATGGTGTTTAAGAAAATACAAGGAAGTACACAATATTACCAATGCTTGATGTGAAGATGTTGACGACAATTAATAAAAAAAATTACTTATGCAAACGACTTATATAAATTCAAATTTACAATTAATGACGTCCACTATAATATTTTAACAACTTATAAGACTATAAAAATAAAAAAGATGCATATTTAGAAGTTCAAAAACCTTAAAAAAAATGTTAGTTACTTCGATAAAAAAATTATAGACGATACTACAACTCCATAGCTTGAAACACAACACAACAATTGTTATTTGATACAATAAAAATTAGATATATGCTCTAACAATATTTAATTTTTAGAATACACTAAAACCATACATTAGTATATTATATATGATATATATATATATATATATTAATTTATGATACTAATGAGACAATATATTTACATAGGAATTTCAAAAAAAAACCATTATCTTATTATCTTATCGAATTTTGTTAATTTTTACATTTGCCTGACTCAGAATCGAAGAATTTATTATTTTATAGTGTTTATTAAATTACCGAGTATTAATTTATACAAGTTTTACTGTATTTTTTAGATCACAATGTAGACAAAACTACATTTCTACTCATGATATGCTACAAATATTATGAATCACCCGTAATTGGGTGATTCTATATTTGTTATTTTTGATGTAAAATTTTGGAATATTTTATTTAAAATACAAAGATCAGAACACTTTCAAATTTTTTTTAAAATTAGATGTTTTCAAAAAATCCAACTGTAACATTTATGTTCATATATTTCAGAATATATTGGTGTACTTATTTCTAATATTCTTCGGAGAGAGTAAACTATATTTGTTTTCTAGTTTCTTCACAATCAGTTTGTTAACTCGTTTCAACATTTTGATTATTTATCTTTTGGTTTTTTATATTCTTATTAGTTCATTCTCTTGTTCATTGCATTAATTAAATAATTACCATTATAATTTTTAAGTTTTTAATTGTTACCCATTTTATTTAATTGTTTTTTATAAATATTGTTAGATTTATTCAATAAATATAAATAAACATGTATTTAATGAAAATGTTAAATTGTCTTTAATTCAAATTTTTTTTTGTTTAGATGGAAGAGGATGTAGTAGTTATATACTGTATCTAAGAGATTTATGTTATAGGTTTCTATTTTATTTCATAAAGATTAATTTTCTAGAT